>PVKE010034510.1:0-17356 GCA_004027555.1 Craseonycteris thonglongyai
TAATTTTTTGAGGAATCTCCATACAGCCTTCCATAGTGGTTGTACCAGTTTACATTCCCACCAGCAGTGTATGAGGGTTCCTTTTTCTCCACAGCCTCTCCAGCACTTGTTATCTCTTGTCTTGTTGATTATAGCCATTCTAACAGGTGTAAGATGATATCTCATTGTGGTTTGTATTTACGCCTCCCTAATTGCTAGTGAAGTTTAGCATTTTTTCATATATTTGTTGGCCATATGTCTGTCTTCATGAGAGAAGTGTCTGTAAAGGTCATCTGCCCATTTTTTAATTGGATTGCTTGTTATTTTCTTGTTGAGTTGTACAAGTTCTTTGTATATTTTTGATATTAGCCCCTTATCAGAGGCATTGTTTGCAAATATTTTCTCTCAGTGGTTGGTTGCCTCTTTGCTTTGTTGATGGTTTTCTTTGCAGTACATAAGCTTTTTAGCTTGACAAGGTCCCGTTTGTTTATTTGTGCTTTTACTTCCCTTGCCATTGAGGTCCAATTCATAAAGTCCTCCCTGAATCCCAGGTCTATAAGTATAGTGCCAATGTTTTTTTCTATGCAATTTATTGTTTCCTTTCTTATCTGGAGGTCTTTAATCCATTTTGAGTTAATTGTGGTATATGGTGAGAGATCATAGTTCACATTCAGCCTTTTGCATGTGGTTTTCCGATTTTCCCAGCACCATTTACTGAAGAGGCTTTCTTTTCCCCACTGTATATTTTTTGCTCCTTTATCAAAAATAATCTGTCCATATATTTGTGGGTTTATTTCTGGGTTTTCAATTCTGTTTCATTGGTTCGTGTGTCTGTTTTTCTGCCATTACCAAGCTGTTTTGATGACTGAGGCTTTGTAGAACAGATAAAAGTCAGGCAGTTAGATGCCCCCAGCTTTATCCTTTTTTCTTAGAATAGCTTTTGTGATTCATGGTCTTTTGTGTTTTCATACAAATTTGATGATTTTTTAAATCTTTTTCTTGAAAGAATAACTGTGGGATTTTGATGGGAATGGCATTGAATCTGTATATTGCTTTGGGGAGTATGGCCATTTTAACTATGTTGATTCTTCCAATCCATGAACATAGAATGTCTTTCCATTTCTTTGTATCCTCTTTAATTTCTTTTAACAGTGTCTTATAGTTTTCAGTGTATAAGTCCTTCACGTTCTTTGTTAGATTTATTCCTAGGTATTTTATTTTTTTGTTTGCAATAGCAAAGGGAATGGATCTTCTCATTTCTCTTTCTGAAGTTTCATTGTTGGCGTACAAAAATGTAATTGAATTTGGGACATTGATTTTCTAGCCTGCGACTTTACTGTATTTGTCTATTATTTGTAATAGATTTCTGATAGAGGCTTTAGAGTTTTCTATATAAAGGATCATGTCATCTGCAAAGAGTGACAGTTTAACTTCTTCTCTCCCAATTCTAATGCCTTTTATTCCTTTCTCTTGTCTGATTGATCTGGCTAGAACTTCCAGAACTATGTTGAACAGTAGTGGTGACAGGGGTCATCCCTGTCTTGTTCCTGATTTTAGGAAAATAGGCTTCAGCTTTTCCCCATTCATTATAATATTTGCTGAGGGTTTGTCATATATGGCCTTTATTTTGTTGAGGTACTTTCCTTCAATTTCCATTTTATTCAGTGTTTTTATCATAAATGGGTGTTGTATCTTGTCAAATGCTTTTTCTGCATCAATTGAGATAATCATGTGGTTTTTATCTTTTGTTTGGTTTATGTGCAGGATTACCTTGATTGATTTGTGTATGTTGAACCATCCTTGTGCCCTGGGGATGAATCCCACTTGGTCATGGTGAACAATCTTTTTAATGTATTGTTGTATTCTGTTAGCTAAAATTTTATTTAAGATTTTTGCATCAGTTTTCATCAGTGAGATTGTCCTATAGTTTTTGGCCTATAGTTTTCCTTTTGGGTATTGTCTTTCCCAGGTTTTGGTATTAGGGAGATGTTAGCTTCATAGAAAGAGTTGGGTAGTACTGCTTCCTCTTGAATTTTCTGGAGTAGTTTGAGGAGGATGGCATTAGTTCTTCCTTGAATGATTGGTAGAACTCATTGGTAAAACCATCTGGTCCAGGCCTTTTGCCTTTGGGTTGATTTTGGATAGTTGTTTCAAGTTCTGTATGGTTGATTGGTCTATTTAGGTAATCCAAATCTTCTTGCTTCAGTTTAGGTAAACTATATGTTTCTAGAAATTTGTCCATTTCCTCTAGATTGTCAAATTTGTTGGCATAGAGTCTTTCATAATAATCTGTTATGATTGTTTGTATTTCTGCAGTATCAGTTGTGATCTCTCCCCTATCATCCCGTATTCTGGAAATATGAGATTTTTCTCTTTGCCCTTTGGTGAGCCTACCCAGTGGTTTGTCAATTTTATTGACTTTTTCAAAGAACCAGCTCTTTGTGGTATTAATTTTATCTATTGTTTTTCTGTTCTGAATTTCATTAAATTCTGCTTTGATTTTTATTAATTCTTTTTTGCTGGCTTTGGGGGACCTCTGTTCTTCTTTTTCTAGCTCTCTAAGATGAGATGTGAGGGTGTTTACTTGTAGTTTTTCTTGTTTCTTGAGATAGGCCTGTAATGATATAAATTTCCCTCTTAATACTGCTTTCGCTGTGTCCCAGAAATTTTGGTACGTCGTGTTTTCATTGTCATTCGTTTCTACAAATTTTTTAATCTCTTGTTTTATTTCATCTTTGACCCAGTCACTTTTTAATAGCATGTTGTTCAATCTCCATGTATATGTGGTTCTCTCTGCAATTGATCTCTTGCAATTGATCTCTAGTTTCAACGCTTTGTGGTCTGAGAATGCACTTGGTATGATTTGGATGCCCTTAAATTTGGTGAGGTTGGATTGAAGTCCCAGGATATGGTCTATCCTTGAAAATGTTCCATGTGCACTAGAGTAAAATGTATAATAGCCCTTTGTTGTAGGATGGAATGACCTGTAAATGTTAATTATGCCCATTTCCTGTAATGTATCATTTAAAGCTGCAATTTCCTTATTTATTTTCTGCTTGGATGATCTATCCAACGTTGTCAGGTGGATGTTTAGATCCTCTACTATAATTGTATTTTTGTAAAATTCTCCTTTTAGATCTATTAGTAGTTGCTTTATAAATTTTGGTGCTTCCTGATTGGGGGCATATATATTGAGGAGTATCATGTTTTCTTGGTGTATTGTCCCTTTTATCAAAATGTAATGTCCATCTTGATGTCTTCTTTTTTTTAACCTGATGTCTTTTTCATCAGAAATCAGTATGGCCTCTCCAGCTTTTCTCTGACTGCCATTTGCCTGGAGTATTATTTTCCATCCTTTTACCCTGAGTCTATGTTTGTTTCTGTGGCTGAGGTGTGTCTCTTGTAGGCAGCATATGGTTGGATTTTGTTTTTTAATCCAGTCTGCTACCCTGTGCCCCTTAGTGGTGAATTCAGTCCATTTACATTCAGGGTGATGATTGATATATGAGGATATCCCGTATCCATTTCTTCTTTCCTTTTTATTTTTTTGTTGTCCCAACTTTTCTCCATTTATTTTGATTTCTTGATTCAGGTCGAATAGCCTCCTTCAGAATTTCTTGGAGTGCCGGTTTTGAGCTGGAGAATTCTCTCAGCTTCTGTATATCTGAAAAGGCCTTAATTCCTCCTTCATATCTAAAGGTTAATTTTGCTGGATAGTTAACTCTTGGCTGGAAATTTCTCTCTTTTAATATTTTGAAGATTGGGGTTCACTCCCTCCTGCCTTGCAGAGTTTCTGCTGAGAAGCCTGGTGACAACCTGATAGGTTTTCCTTTGAAAGTTATATTTTGTTTTTCCCTGGCAGCCTTGAGGATTCTTTCTTTGTCTTTGGTTTTTGTCATCTTCAGAACAATGTGCCTTGGAGAAGATCTTCTTGGGAAAGCTGGGATGGCTCAGCGGGTTGAGCGCTCGCTTTGAAGCCCCGGGGACCGAGGATCAAATCCCGGCCCCGGCCCATGCAGACCCACATGCTGAACTGGGGTGTGCCCCCAGCTCAGTTCTTGCCGGTGCAGCCCCATGCCCACCTGTGGAGTGAAACATATGGAAAACTAATGTCGACTATGGAGGCTGCTCTGGGCCCTCCCCCTTCTCTCTGTCTCTCTCTGTCTCTGTTTCTGTCTGTCAAAAATCAATAAAATAAATCTTTAAAAAAAAAAGATCTTCTAGGGTCTAGGTAGCTGGGGCTTCTGTTTTCCTCTTGAATTTGGGGTTCTGTTTCTTTTCATAGGTTAGGAAAATTCTCATCCACTGTTTTAGTAGACTCTGAGGAGATTTCATCTCGCTTCCTTCTGGAACTCCTATTATTCTAATATTGTTCTTTCTGATGGAGTCAGAGTTCTTATAGGGCTCTTTCATTTCTCTTGATTCTCATTTCCCTTTCTTTTTCCGTCTGTGAAATTTCCATGTTTCTGTCTTCGATTTCACTCATTCTTTCCTCTAGCTGGTCAGCCCTGTTTCCTATGCTTGCCAATTCTTGTTGAGGTCATTTAACTGTGTCTGGGTACTTTGCCAGCATTGAGTGAGCTCTCTGAGTGTCTTGAGTATTGCAGCCCTGAATTCTGTTTCACTTAGATTTGATTCAAAGTGTGCCAGCTCTTTTTCTAAATAATGCCTGATTTTCTGGAGGGGCTTTAGATTCTGAGGTGTGCATTGTATTTGATGTGGTTCTTTTTGCTTTATGCATGATCCATGAGTATGTTTTTCCTCTGGGGCTTTGCCTATCAGATGGGCTTCTCTTTATTTTTTCTTATGGGCTCCGTTGTGGGAGGAGGAAATTTTGGGAGAGGGTTGGGGGAAGCAGTCAGTTTCTGTGTCTCGGGGTTTCTCTTCAGGTTGCTGTCTTTGCTGTTAGAAAGCAGGGTAGTAAGTGTGTGGGCTGGGTGGTGGGGACGTGTGAGTAGAAGCTAGGGTGGGCCTGAGACACAATAGCAGATTCCTCTTTCAGCAGGGGGGTTGGTGGTTCAGTGTTGGTGGGGTACCGGGGCTCCATTCTTTCACCCCTCTGCTCGGCTGCTTTTTTAATGGTGTCTGTGAGCCAGGTGGTGCAGGCGGGCCAGGCTTGGCAGACGCTCAGGCTGCAGCTTGGCTGGCGGCTCTGCAGGGTCTCAAAGACCACCGTGTTCACTCTAAGCACGTCCAATGCTGCCAAGCATGCTGCCTCCTTGCCAACTCAAGCCACTGCCCTCACTCCAAGAACCCTGTCTTCAAAAGGTGGTCCCTCACAGTCAACTATAGGAGCTCAGCTATATCTCCTCTGTGAATCAGGGGTGCTGAGCTGCTGTGGGCTGGTGCCCTGCTCTCACCCCTCCTGCCTGGGAAGTGGAGCTGCCCTGCTCTATAGTCCCTGTTCCACCTCAGGCTCCGTGACCTGATTAGGGCACGGCATGCCGCCCCTTGAGTTCGGATGTTAAATTGTCCACAGTCTTGTAGGGCTTCCACTCTCCTTAGGTCTTAGCTTCCAGCCTGCCCTTGATCTAGCTCCCCTTTGACCATAGTCCCCCAATCCCCCTTTGTTTGTTTTTTTGTTTTGTTTTTTTAACAGTTTTGTTTATTTATTTTTGACAGAGAGAAAGCGATACAGAGATAGAGACAGAGAGAAAACTGAACTGGGGGAGCTCCCAGTTTAGCATATGGTTCCGCACGGGCTGGGGCCAGGATTTGATCCCCGGTCCCCGGAGCTGCAAAGTGAGTGCTTAACCCACTGAGCCATCCCAGCTTCCGCAACCCCCACCCCACTTTGTTTTTGCCAGCCCCAGGCTGCGCTCCGTGTCCCTGTCCCTGAATTGCTCCTTCTCCTTCCCTCTCCCGCTCTCCCCTTTTTCCTCTAACCTTTGGGTGTTGCTCTGCATTGTGTGGTTCTCTCAGTTGAGGGTGCTTCTCAGGATTTTTCTTGTGGATTCCTTTTTATTCATAAGTCCCTTCCCAGGTAGGTATCAGGGTTCTCCACTCATGCCGCCATATTTTTTCTTCTCCAGTTCTGTTATTTTCAACCAGTCTTTGTAACAGAGATTTCTGATTGTCCCCCATTATCTTATCCCTTTTTCATTTTTAGTAATAGTAAAATTTAGTTGGACACATAACTACACAGCCAAAACCTACATTTCTCCCTGATACTTGTGTTTAGGTGTGGCCATGTGACTAGGTTATGGCCAATAGGAAGTGAGAGAAGGTAATGTGCAATTTACAGGTTATGCCCTTAAAATGATAGAAATATCCTCTTCCCTCTTCTCTATATTTGTTGGAATGTAGAAGTCATGGTGGGAGTTAGAGCAGTTATCATAGACCACAAGATGGAAGTTACCTGTTGAGCATGATAGAAGAAGGACCCCAATATCATTGATCTTGAATTTTCTCACTCAGACCATTAAGTAAGAGACAGAGGAATTTTCGTATTGTTTGACCCAATGCCATTTTGGCATTTGTTACAGCAACCAAATTAGTATTCTAACTAATATACGTAATCTTTGTCTAAAAATTCCAGGTTTAAAAAAGAACAAAACCAAACCTTGAGAGTTATTGAAAACTAATATTTTTATCTAACAGGCTGCATATTTCCAATTATAGCTATAGTGTTGGTATTACAAAACAAATGAACAAAAAGACCAAATAAGTAGTATTCTTTGTTGATTGTTACCTTAATAGAGACATTATATTATTATTGCCATTTATTTCTCTCTTTTCACTCTATCTTGAACACACTTCACTCAAGCTCTTTCTCCACACCCCTCTACCAAAACTACTTTTATCAGGATCAACAGTGACCTTCATGTCATGAAATTCTATGGTTAATTTTGAGCCCTCTTTGTACTAGACCTCTTAGCATCTGATGCATTTGTATATTTTCTCTCCTTTTCACTCAGTATATAAAACACCGCACTCTCCTGGCTTTCCTCCATCATCACTAGCTGCTCTTTTCCCATCTCTTCCTCATCTTTCCTACACCATATAGAGTGTTCCTCAGTCCTTAGAAATCTTTAATCTAGTCACTTTCTTAGTGATCTTATCCAGTCTCATGGTTTTAATATTATATAGATACTGCCACTTCAAAATTTCATGTCCAAACTATGAAGGCAGGAATTCTTGGCTTCTTTCATGGTCCATTTTCAGTGCCTAGAACTGGACCTACCACCTATCCATGCAGCAAATAAATTTTTATTGAATGAATGAATAAATAGTCTCTTTAAAGTATTTATATATTACTTACCTTTTAAAGGGTTATTAGAGGGCAGGGAAAGCCATATCCATCCTCAACATACTGAGCATATGCAGAATAAATTTCAACTATGAATTTCTGGTGGTGTAGCCCCACTGTTTTTCTCTCACTATTCTTGGCCAGCTATACAAAGGCTGTGATGACGATATCCTCAGTTGGTTTTAAGAATTTATAGCACTCCAGAATATGAAATGATATGCTTAAAGGAACTGAATGCTTATTAGTATTCAGCTCTTCCTGTCTGTGAAATCTAATCCCCAAGACAAACTCTTTTAGAGTCATAAACAATGCTTCAAAGACCAACACTTTCAAAGGTTATTTACAGGGTCTTCTTTGCTTCTGGGTATATTTAACAACCAATTACAGACAGTGGGATACATGTGCCTAATTAGAAATATTATCAGTGAAATGCAGGCTCAGTTAGTCCTAATACAACCTGTGCTTTCACAAAACTGAACCAGAAACTAAAGTTAGCTTTTCCCTTTAAAAGCCAAAATAAGAGTGTACACAAGTTTAATTTCTTAGACATTAGTTGAATTGTCTTAGTGAGTGGCTTAGGTGTGTGTCTCTTTTTATGTCTAGGGGTGTCAGCATGTACACATGCGTGTGAGAGTGTGTGTCTGAGAGAGTATGTCTGTTTCTACGTTCTGAAAACACTCCCTCTGGATTTCCAGGGGAAAAATCAGAGCTGACCATTACTGGAAAATCTGTTCATAAGCAGAGAAAGCAGAATGTTCAAGGGAGAAAACACTTTCCATCTGGGAACCTAAATTCTCAGAAATGGTATCTTCAGAGCTTGTATTTGGCAGATTATTACCAATGCTTCAGTTGGCAGTGCAGACCTACCTCCCATGTCTGAGAGAAGTAGAGAGGCTAAGAAGAGGTAGTGTTGTGGACTGAACTGGCTACTTACATAACCAACATCCATTTCTCCCTTTTTCTTTCAAACAGAACTCATTTTCTATTCAAATATCCAACCCTGCCCTCCATGCAACTCAGGGGATGGTTGGCCAAATTCTTAGCTTCAAAGGTAAACTGTGATTCATCTAAGCTAGAGGCCAGTAAACTTTTACTATAAAAGCCAGATAGTAAATATTTTAGAATTTTCAATGACTTAAGTCCCTGTAACATATTCTTTGTTTTGTATTTTTATAATGCTTTAAAAATGTAAAAACCTATTTTAGATCATGAGTCATATGTGAATTTGACCTCTAGACTATAGTTTACCAATTCCTTGTCTAGCCCATGATAATAACTTTATTCCCCTATCAGTAGCTATTTTAAGAGGGCATGTGATCCAATTCTAGCCAATGCAATATAAGAGAAAATCTAGTGAGGGCTCTTGAGAGACATTTCCTCATCTCTCCTGCCTCTCAAGAAACTTCTGCACCCATCTTGCCATATAGGAACCAACACAGAGGAGACACAGCCAGGAGTCCACACAGAAATAGAAGATGGAGACCCTTAATTGCACCAGTATTTTATAGCCTAAATTCAAATTCTAATGATCCAGATGATAATGAGCTCAGGGTAGATGAGAGGAAGAACAAAGAAAATACTTGGAAAGATAAGTATGTTTTCTTTCAGATGATGTTTTCACATATTCCCTAGATATCCTGTCTTACCATTTATCATCATCAATCCCCTCTCAGATTTCAATTTATTAAGATGATCTAAATGAATGTTATTTTAATTTTTAAAACCATAGAATTAGAGATTTAAAAAACATTAGAGATGCCTTCATATGAGGTCTGACAATTAAAAGTTGGCGAACTCATTCTAGAAAAAGTACTACATACCTCATCACTGACTATCATTAAAGTCAACTTCAAAGTGCTCCCCTCATGAAGCTATGCATTGACACCAGCACCTAGTCCACCCTTCAAAGCAATTTTGGAACGCTTTCTGGAATGACCATTAGAGCCGTCATCACATTACCTTTGATGTCCTGAATGTCATCAAAATGTATTCCTTTCAATATTTCCTTTATCTTCTGGTGAAGAAAAAAGTCACAGGGGGCCAGATCAGGTGAGCAGGAAGGGTGTTCCAATACAGTTATTTGTTTACTGACTAAAAACTTTCTCACAGACAGTACCATGTGAGCTGGTACATTGTCAGGATACAAGAGCCATGAGTTGTTGGCGAAAAGTTCAGGTTGTTTTTGTCTAACCTTTTTCACATAGCATTTTCAGCACTTCCAAAGAGTCAACTTGGTTGACTGTCCAGTTGGTACAAATTCATAATGAACAATCCCTCCAATATCAAAAGAGGTAGCAGCAGCATTTTGACTCTTGATTTGAACTGGTGGAACTTTTTTAGTCTTGGAGAATCAGCTGACTTCCATTGTACACTTTGCAGCTTTGTTTCAGGGTCATATTAGTGCACCCAGGTTTCATCACCAGTGATACATGGCCCAAAACATCATCTTGCCTCTCCAGAAGGTCTTGGCAGACTTTGACTCTCCTTTGCTTTGTTCATCAGTGAGCTCATTTGGGACCATTTTTCACACACCTATCTCACACCAAAATTTTTAGTTAAAATTTTCCTAACTGTTTCTCTATCAATATTTACTTGGTCTGCTGTGCTTCTCACAGTTACTCGATGATTTTGACTCATAGATCAACAAATTTTTGCAATGTTTTTAGCAGTTCCACTCATTACTGGCCATCCTGACCTTCATCAGTGACACTTTCTCTTCCCTCAGAAAAAACATTTAATTCATTTATACACTGTTATTTTCTTCATGACATTATCCCCATAAACTTGGACTAACATGTCTCTGATTTCACTTCCACTCTTGCCAATTTTAACAAGAATTTTAATGTTAATGTAAGTGCATGGTGGCAAATTCACAAACTTAATTGCCAGACATTATACAGGGGATAAGAAAACAGAGCCCAGAGAGAAGTAATTTGTCCCTAATCACAAAGCTATTCAGTGGCAGAGATGGGATTAAAACCACATCTCAAATTCAAGCCAATATACTATAACAAGTAATCCAAAATCTACACTGAGACATGGTCTCCTAACAGTGCTTATCATGAAAATCTAGAAATCAAGATTTCTATTGGAAGGTCAAGAGACTTTGTTATAACCAAACATAAAATCACTACATCTTTGTATTAGTGCTTTCCATGGACACATAACCAATAAGATGAGAGAAAGGGATATTATAAGGAATTGGCTCACGCTGTTATGGAGGCTGACAAGTCCCCAGATTTGTACTCAACAAGCTGGAGATTCAGAATAGGCAAAGTCTCATTTCAGTCTGAATGCTGACAGGCATGTGACCCAAGAAGAGCTGATGTTTGTGTTCAGGTTTGAAGGCAGGGGAAAAAAACAATATCTCAGTTTGAAGGCAATTAGGCAGGAGAAGTTCTTTATTGCTTTCAGGATAGTCAGCATTTTTGTTCTATTCAGGCCTTCAACTAATTGAATCAGGCCCACTCACATTAAAGAAGGCAATCTGCTTTACTGTGCCTATCAATTTAAATATTAATCTCATCCAGAAACACTTTCATAGACACATTATTCAGAATAATGTTAGGCTAAATATCTGAGCACAGCCCCGTCAAGTTGACACAAAATTTAGCGTTACAATTTGTTATCACAGAATTTCTTAAATTTCTGGGTCTGGACAAAGGGGAGGCAGAGGTGCATACACAGACCCCAACACATCTTTTCTTAACAATTGCCCTGGTTCAGAAGCTTTGGAACATCATGGTACCAGGGAAAGAAGTACTAAGATCTCCATTCTGAGTCTGTTTTTTTGGAGTTGGTAAAGAAGGTGGATAAACTAGTGCTAAAAATAATAACTTCCTTTACAGCATAATTTTACAAATTTTAAATTCCAGAAAGTATTCAGCCAATGTAACCATTCTCATTGTACTTACAATGCCTGGATGTTTTTTTGCCTTTTCTGGACAGCCCTTGTATAAATCCTGGCACTTAAAAATAAAGTGGAAAAAAAGAATAGGTAAGAAGATATGGTTTAGAGAAATTTATTCTTAAATTGTAAGAATTTTGGCAAGGCAGAGAATTTTATGAGAACAGACTATCTAGAAAGCAAGAGCCCCAAGTATGATAACAACAAGCCATGTTTTTCCCCCACAAAATCTTGTGCTCACGAGTGTCATGGAGCAAGAAGGGAAGAAGCTGTATTAAC
This sequence comes from Craseonycteris thonglongyai, assembly GCA_004027555.1. Lineage (NCBI taxonomy): Eukaryota > Metazoa > Chordata > Mammalia > Chiroptera > Craseonycteridae > Craseonycteris > Craseonycteris thonglongyai. Next base: position 11,415 of record PVKE010034510.1, read on the forward strand.
AAACAGAGTGGAGGAAGGGGCATTTTTTTCTGATTGCAGTTTTGGCAAACCATACTGCTCTCAGCTCATAGTGTTAAGATGCTAGGGTCCTACTATGAAGAGATTAAAGACTTATGGTTGGGTTAATTGATGTTGACACTTAACACCCTGTTAATGTTCAAAACCAAAATAACAGGAAGGAAAAATAAAAAGGCGCTCTATAGAAATCACAAAGAGGAATAAGTATAAAAATAATTAGAAGTAATGTCAGCACTTTCTAATGGGAAGTGAAAGACAGATGAGGAACTCACTATTTAAAGAAATCAAGAGGAGCCCCATGAAAACAAAAGTTCCATTCACGGCCGTAAATAAAATGTCCTCTAAATTTTTTGCATGATGAACAGGAATGAGATGTAGGTAAAGTCCATTTTTCAGTTTCATTGCCTGGATTACATGGCCTACAGCATTCAAGCAGAGGCAGGAAGGAGCTCGGCTATTAGTTAAGGATGTGATTCTATGGCTTATGCCAGCACCGATGTTAGGGAGAACACCCAATAAGACCACAAATGTAACACACCTGAGCAGCAATATCCTGTTTTTAAAATTAAAGAGAGCTTGGTTAATTACCACACGTTTGGAGATCAAATCTGGTTACGCCCTTCTAGGCTGATAACCTCCTTCTTCTACCAAATAATGTACCTAGAAACCTCCCGAAAAGGGTACACGTGACCCCCATCCTACCTGAGAATTCATCTCGTACCTGCTTAATTAAAAAAATATTAAAAAAGGAAGGGAAGAGAAAGGTAATCTGATTCTTGAAGCCACAGAAATGTCACCTTGTTAACCTTGGCCTCCTTTAGAACTGTAGCAAGGGTTAGAAAGATTAGAAACAATATATTTGGAACAGGACTATAAATTAAATGAAAGAGCAAGAAGTAAAAATGCCTAGTATCTGCTTGCTGTCCAGTCTATTGTCAAGGAACTGAATTATTAGCAACTTATCAGAGTTAGCCACTCAAGATTCTCCCCTCTGGAACAATCTCACCACCGTCATAACCGGTACAGTCCTCCAGGAACCAGCAGGAGTGAACCACAGGCCCTACGCAAGGCAAACTGAGTGGTTAGGGGCTTTCAGGAATCCTAGCTGATGGCTTCCCAAGCCATATTATTACAGTAAAATATTTTAACCTCAGGAAATGAGTCTTTTTTTTTTTTAAACAATAACTACTATGTTGTTTAGGGACATGATTGTATAAATTGTATATGATTTAAAAAAATATATTATGATCTGACTGCCTAAAATATTGACAAGCCCAAAGACATTTCTACATTGAAACTTCACAATAACATTGGATGGTAGGTAACAGTTATCCTCTCTGTTCTTTATAGAAGAAAGAAAAGTGGGACTCAGAAATGAATCAAACTTTCAAGCAGTAATTTAGAGGCCTGGTTGGGAGGTAAGGCTGACCTTCTGATTCTGGAGGGTTTCTTCCTCCTGGTATCATTATACTTTTCTTCAAAGTTGCAAAAGAAGAAGAGGAGAAGGAGAAAAAATATATAGAAAACTTTAAGAGACATTTGTTTCATTTCATTTGCTTTTTTTTCTTCCTACAATTTTTAAATCTTCTAGGAAAATGCCAGACACTTTGTAAATAAAAGCTAATATGCACATATATATGCAATCTAGTGCTAACGGTATCCTACATTTTTTTAACAACCCCTAAAATTGCTTATTTATCAAGTTTTCTTTTTTCTAGGGTAAAATGTCCAGAGAAAATAAAGCTATAGCACTCTTTCGCTTAACTAATAAATGTGCTCCATTAAAGATGACTTTAAAGGAACTCTTGTACCTAAATCATCTAGTTTTCATGATAGCCAGTGAGAGAGAGCCCCATGAGAAACAATGTGCAAGAAGCTGAGCTCATAACCCTTAACAGAAGAGGAGTTACGTGCTGCCTCTGCACTTAGACTGGACAGTCTCAGTCCAGTTGGTTCAGTGTCTTGAGCCAGCACCATTACTGAAAGGGACAAGAAGAGGTATCTGATTCTTGGCCAGTAGATTGTGGGTAAGGGGAATAGGGTCCTCTGCTAAAAAGACCTGCTAGTGCTAATTGACAAGCGACCAAACAGATCCCGGCGTTAGTGGGTATTTGAAAGAACAGGTGAAGGCTTTTCAGGAAAATAAAATTAAATGAAGCAGTTCTCTGTGGACATGTGAGACAGGGAATGGCACTCACATAGCTGATGTCCCTATGTCTTGTGCTACAGAACATGGAGCATTTTAGGTGGTAGAGAGAGTATAGCCATTATACTCTGGTTCCTCCTCTTAGCAGATCACTCCCCATTTTAAGAACTTAGTTATGCTAAAAAGATGGAGGTTTTCTGACCACAGTCCTCAAAAATGGTGTGAGAGCTCGATTATATTATCTCTTCAGCTAAGCTGGAGCCCTAGTCAGAGAAGAGGTGGTCCCTGTTGTGGAGAGACAAGAACCCAAGTATAAAAGTCAATGTCATCAGTGATCCAGAACAAAGACAAAAGTTCTCAGAAATCGTACCTGGCTACAAAGAAGCTTAACTGTACCCATCCCAGTTGTTGCTGAGTAATCTTCAAGCTCCTAAGTCTGCCTTCCTGGCCCACAGTCTATCATTCCCAAACCAGTACATTTTCTTTTTTGCCTGGGTGTCCTTTAAGTCCAAATGTTTATTCCTTAGTTCTCAGCACCCCTCTTTTGATTGGTTTCATTTATCAAGTCTAATAAGCCAGAACTCTAATGCCCCACTTGACCATATCACCTCATAATAGAAGACCTCAAGAATTCCTTGTGGCCAAAGTTTCTGATGAATGTTAATTATTTTATTCTCCTAGTTCACATTTTATTTATTTATTTTTTATTTATTTATTTACTTATTTATTTTTGACAGAGAGAGAGAGACAGAGACAGAGACAGAGACAGAGCTGAACTAGGGGAGCTCCCAGTTCAGCACATGGTTCCGCACGGGCCGGGGCTGGGATTCGATTCCCAGTTCCCAGTGCTGCAAAGTGAGCGCTTAACCCACTGAGCCACCCCGGCTTCCCCTAGTTCACATTTTAGAATGAATTACATTAAAAAGGATAAACATGAGAAGAAAGCACAGACATATTTCCCTTTTAGTTTTATTCCACAGTTGTTCGTGACAAGAAATGTTCAGTTGTGCATAGTAACATGTTCTGATTGAGCACTTCACCTGTGGTTCTCAACCCTGGCTACACATAAGGATCACCTGGGGAGATGTGAAAAACTAATGCTTGTGTCCCCACTCTTGTGGTTCTGATTCAATTGTTCTGAGTTGGAACCCAAAACACAATAGTTTGTAAAAGATTTTCCAGGTGGTTGTAATAAACAGCTCTGGCTGAGAACCAGTGCTAACTTCATAAACAGTGCCTCACTGTATCCATTCTTATTAGTCAAAATTCTATTTTCCTCTCTAAGGAAAGTAGCTCAGAGGAGATAGTTCCTTGATTCATGAGCTGCTCTTGACTGTCACGTACATTTTCTTCGTAACTGGCTTAGACTGGTGCTATGACTCATTTCTCAAAAGTCAAAAAAGCCCAAATTCCATTTTAGGTAGATTTGAACAACTAAAACAATTTTCTTGCTCTTCCATTTGAAAAGTACATTGTACTTTACAGATCATTTTCTTGATGTAGTATCTCATTCAATCCTCACCATAATCCTGAGGGTTATAACAAGGGGAAGTGGCAGAAAGGGGACTTAGTCCAGGTCTGAGATGTCAATCTGTTCTTCCTCACATACCCCTAGGCTGCCCCCAGCCAAATTTGCTCCCCAATCCTACTGACCTAGTACTATGACCTGACTTTGTTTACGGTTTACTATGCTTCTAAATCTTAAAGTGTATGTGAATCCCTGAGGAATCATGTTTAAAAAAAATGCCGTACCTGAGTCACTGGATTTGGGCTGCAGCCTGAGACTCTGCATTTCTAACCTGCTCTAAGTGGCACTGATACCGTGATGCTGCTGGTCCATGAACCACTCTTTGAGTAAGAAAGTAATACAAAATCACAAAATGCATTCCTCCTGATAATACTGGGGGGAAAAAAAAGAATTAAACTGAGCTTCACTCATCTTCTGGATGCTCATGAGACAACACACACTTACTGAAGCAGATCATCGGATCTTGGCAGCTCTCTCCCTGGCTGGGATATGTGTTATTCTTTTGGCAGCCAGATCATCAATGTGCTCATATCTGGAATCAGACCAACAGCTGGAGCTGCAGCAACCACTGGTTATAATTTCTCTCTCTCTGCTCTGCTCTAGTTCTCAGGTCAGCAGGATAAGCCCAATGGGGCCACTGGGCCATCTGGCCACACATCTGGCCTGGGCTTCTGAGTCTGAGAACACAGTGGTGATTCATTGCATGCAATCCAAGTCCTTAGATGACATCTTCAGTTCCTGGAAATAAACACCCAGAAACAGTTATATTAACAAAGGGTTTTGTCTTGAAACTGTTAAAATAGTATTGAATTGGCATTTATGACCATTTTCTTTTTTAGTGTGCTCTTATGCCTTAATTGTTAAATACCTTTGCAATATTCAAGATTGTCCTAGGCAGCACAAATGACAAGAACTCCCCAAACTTGGTTTTATTAATAGTTCTATTCTTGCCATGGACTAGACAACTTCAGTCAAATGTTATAACCTTTCCATACTGTAAAAAATTAAATGATGAAACTATAGAGTCTCCCACGTTCTTTCATAACACTAGTATGCTTTGAGTCAGTGGCTTTCTATTCATTTTTAAGAGCTACCCATTTTATAGAATCCAGTTCTAAAATGCACCATTGAGAATGCACAGCTATGCTCTTGGCCTTTTGGCTAAGATCAAGTATAGAGAATGCACATCTATGTCTGACCACACCAGAGACCCTCTCAATCCTGTTTGAGTTGGATTCTTCTTTCCTTCTTGTCTCCTCTCTTTGCTCCTCCCTTTGCAGGCATTTTGATAAGTGTGTACATTTACTTCCATAGGGTTGTTAGGAGATAATATTTTGAAATAATCATTCATTTTTTTCCTCCCAATATTATTCCCTTTCACTTCTCTCTACCCTCCTTTGCATCTTCCCATAGACTTGCTCTTCATTGCCTCAGGAAAAGAACGTGGCATAGAAAAAGGCAGAATTATTCCCATTGGTCTTTCTGCCTTTTGTTTAACAAAAGTCCTTAGGGTAAGGGAGGCTCTCCAAGAAACCTGAATAGAGAATGACTTTCTTCAGTCTCTAAAAAGACTTTCCCAGGGTAATGTGGAGCAGATATTACCCATACCTTACCCCCTGGTCACATACCATGGGGAAGGTAGCAAGACCTCAGAGAAAAAAGGGAATGACTGTAGAGTACACAAAGGCCATTGGAACCAGAGACAGCCTCACCAAGATACCTCTACCCCAAGCCGAGTGGCTGGGTCTGCTATTCCTGAAAGCTGAAAACAGAAATGGTGGAACTGGACAGGTGTGAGAAGATCTGATGACAACCTACCCCAATGTCTGAACGGTGCGCAAGATCCAGAAACATGACACAATCTTGTGGGGAGATGGGGAAACCCCAGAAAGGACTGAGATTAAGGTTTCTTTCCACTAGCATAGCAGAATGAAGCTTGCAGTCAGATATTAAAATCTGAAATTGAGTTACAAAACCAAATAAAATGACTATATATATATATATAGATATATATATAAATTTTTTTCCCTCCCTACAATTCACATCTGCTCTCCATCCATAGGGTGTTGCATTGCATTGCCTTGCATGATCAAATCCAATTGGAATCTGCTCTTCAAAACAGCTTAGTATTGGCAGAAAAACAGACATACAGACCAATGGAACAGAATCAGAAACCCAGAAATCAACCCACAAATATATGAACAGATAATTTTTAACAAAAGAGCAAAAAATATACAAAAGACAAAAGAA
>PVKE010034511.1:0-17368 GCA_004027555.1 Craseonycteris thonglongyai
AAGATTTATTTTTATTGTTTTTTGACAGAGATAGAGAGAGACAGACAGAGGGGGGTGCAGTCTCCATAGTTGACAGCATTGGTTTTCTACATAGTTTCACTCCACAGGTGGGCACAGGGCTGCACAGGACAGGAACTGGGCTGGGACCCTCCCAAATAGGCCCCAGCAAGAAGTGAACTGGGGGCACGCCCCAGTTTAGCATATGGGTCCACCTGGGCTAGGCCTGGGATTGGATCCTTGGGCTCTGGGGCTGCAAAGTGAGTGCTTAACCCCACTAAACCATCCCAGTTTCCCCATATTTTGTAATTTTTTAAAAACTAATTTTATTGTTTCAGAGAAGGTGGAAGGAAGAGACAGGGCGGGGGGGGGGGGGTGGCCCAGAGCTGTTTTCATAGTTGTATATTGTTAGTTGTGACAGTTTTTATTCCAGACAGTGGATGTGGGCTCCATGGCCTGGGAACCAGACTGGTGTCCATGAGCTTGGAAGTGAGATCTTTTGCTTCTGAGCTTTTCTGGAAGTCACCAGTTGCACCAGAGTTCAGCATATGGCTTTGCATGATCCCAGGTGGATGCCAGGATTTGATCCCAGGACCTCACGGTTGCCACACAATTGCTCAACCTGTTGAGTTATCCTGGAATCTCTGTAAATGTTAATTCTACTATGATTAATGACACATGTTTCATTGGAAAGTGCATCTGGTTTCATAGAGTTGTTTTGTCATAATGTAATTTTATAATTCATGCCTGGGCAGACTTTTAAAAGACAAGAGATACTTCATCAAGTGTCATAGTCCACTAGATATTTATTGCATTATTTAGGCATTCCCTTCAAAATCTCCTGGTGGTTCATCAGAGGACTGTGCTGATGTCTGGCCCCACCATGATCTAACCCATAAATATGTAAATGTACCATGATTGTTATATAGAGACAAAGTTTATTAATATTTAAAGAAGGCTTTCTTTCTTTAAAAGAGTGAAAAACCTTACTTTACATTTTAACATTTATTGTATTTACTCTGAGTTTCACAATGTGGTTTTTTGATGTTTTTTACATTTGTCTCATCTAGCATTCTGTTATTTGTTATCACATATGAAGTTAACAAATTAAAGTGCAAATAATCTTTAAAGGATCTTGAATTTAAATTGCACTGCTGTATTTAGTCAGTCAATTGCCCACACTTGCAGATGTGAAGCAGAATAACAGAAAACTGTTCAACTGATAATTTTATTTAAGACATGAGGAGATTGAAATGTAGCTATTTACAATCTATCTCATGATTGGCAAAGCCATTAACTAGAATATGTCACTTTCTCTCTCTTGGATGATAGTGTTGTGTAGTCTGACATGTCTACAGGCTTTTGCCCAGGTCACAAAAAGCCATGAGATTGTTTCCTGGAAGGGTCTTTGGAATTGAGGTTCAATATTTCCTCCTCTACATCCTAGAGATTGGCTTTCTACCAGATCACTGGGCCACTGCTTCTTTAGATTAGTAATGATTACAACAATTTGGTTCCTCAACTTTGTAATCTTCAGTGTGTGCTTATAATCTTTCATACACAAAGTTATTCATTCATTGTTACTAAATTTTATTGAGTATCTGTTATAATTCTATGCAGGCAATAGATAAGCAGAAAATGAAATAGACCACATCCTGAGGAAGTTCAGTGTGTAGTAAAGAAAACTGATAGCCTCAAGTATAAGATAAGAATTCTGCTCAAGTGTAATGAAAGACAATAAGAAGTTCCTATAACCCTAACTTGTGAGGTTTCTGTGCCATCCATTAACCTCTAACTTGGCCTAAATAAGTATGCTTCTCAATAAAAGCAACTGAAGAATATTTAATGGACATTGTTGAATCATACTAATTACAATATTATGGTGTCTTTATTTGTTTGGGTAATAACAGGTTAAAGGTATCCTGTACACTGAGTGGACACTTGAAAAATTTACCATCATCAGTGTAAATTTTCTGCTATTCAAACAGTGGTATAAACTTCAGCCCTGAGTGTTATTCCAGTAGTTTTAATACCTCTTAGTTTTTATTTTAATTTCTTTTTAGTTCAGAGGAAAACATGTCTTAAATTGATAATTGCTGCTTTGAGAAAATAAGAAGAAAATCATTAAATAAAAGCGAGTTTTTTTTTGGGGGGTGTGGGTTGTATTCACATGGACTTCTGAGTATAAATTGTACAGTTGACAACACAGTAAGACAACTTTTGATTGTTGCTGATAAATATAAAAATTAATAACTAATGATATTAAGATTAATAGATAGAATGCAGAAAGATCTTAGAAATATGAAAAGAAGCTCCATTCCTCCACTGGTAAGGAATACTACTAGCATTGTTTGATATAATTAGTGTCTTTAGTCTTTCATTCATCCTACTGTTGATACTTTGTTATAGAATGTGAACCTCTTGGATCTTGAGCTTTTTTAGTCATAAATATCACTTCATTCATTTCTTATATTTGAATGAACACTGGCGAGATGATTGTTTGAGTAGTAAAAATATGAAGCATTCTTAAAGATATAATAGAATTTCATTTTTATTTCATGTGCTGTTGTCATTTTCTACATAGTAAAATTACATGTCAACATATTGATCCCTTGGGAGCTGTCCACTGCCAAACTCAAGTGAATTTCTATTATTCAGTTTCTTTTTGGGTTGCTTTGAGTGTTACAGACTTGGCCTTGACCCTCCATGTTATCAATATGTGTTTCTCTTAGCTGGCACAGAGCACTAAACTTCTCTCATTGACTTGTGACTATGTAATATGTAGAGTTTCTAAGGACTGTTCACAGACAAAAGCTCAACAGGATTCCATGGAAGTTTATTTGCTCTCTATTTCAGGGTTAGTGGGCAAATAACTGTTTCAAGACTGTTCTTTAAGAAAGAAGAATAGATACCTAGAAAGAGGATTATCAGGTCAAATGGTAGATCCATTCCCAATTTTCTGAGGAATGTCCATGTTGTCTTCCATATTGGTCATACCAAATTCATTCCTATCAGTGGTGTTTAAGTTCCTTTATCTCCATAGCCTCTCCAGCATTTGTTCTTGTTTTGTTGATTATCGATATTCTAACAGGTGTGAGGTGGTATTTCATTGTGATTTGGATTTGCAATTTGTTAATAGCTAATGAAATCAACCATTTTTTTATATGTCTGTTGGCTATTTGTATATCTTTGTGTATGAAGTGTCTGTTTAGGTCTTCTGGCCATTTATAAATTAGATCACTTGGTCATTGTTGTTGATTTGAATGAATTCTTTATATATTTCAGATACTAGCCCCTAATCAGAGGCATTGTTTGCAAATATTTTCCCCAGTTGTGGTTGTGTCTTTGCTTTGTTGATGGTTTCCTTTGCTGTGCAAAAGCTTTTTAGTTTGATAAAGTCCCATTCATTTATATTTGCCTTTACAGCCCTTGCCTTTGAGATCAGGTTGATAAATTCTTCTCTGAACCCAAGGTTTACTAGTTTAATACTGAGGTTTTTGTCTATATAGTTTATTGTTTTGAATATAATGTGGAGGTCTTTAATCCATTTTGAGTTTACTTGGGTATATGGTGACAGATCACAGTTCAGATCCATGGTTTTTCATTTAGTTTTTCAATTTTGCCAGACCATTTAATTAAGAGTCTTTCTCTCCCCCACCCCACAACCACCCTCTTCACTGTGTATTTAACACTTTAAGCACCCAGGCTATTTTGTCTTGCTTACCGCTTAGCCCGTTATATCAGATTTCACCAAAATGCTGGTGACTGGAGATTTGTTTAGGTTGCGATAAGGCTGAATGTTTATATGTAGAACATGTTTATGGTGTGAATATTTGTTATTTACCACAATTTCTACAATGTATTATTTTAGAAATGCTTTATATTCAGTCAGTTGTCTGCGATTCTTGTTCCATTGCAGAAAAAGAGTTTTCTTTACCTGTGAATGTGAAAATGTCAGTAGAAGAGGAGCGTAAAAGTGATTCTAGTGAAATTACTTTTCCTAAACAACGGTGTAGAGTCATTATTTTTTCATCATCAGATGAAGAGGATGAGAATATTGAAGAATGGCATGATCCAAGAGGTGATCAACCAAGGATCATACTTTTCATCTGTTCGTCTGACTTTAGGATTGAAGACTTGAATGCAAAGTCATGTGTAACAGTAGAGAATTGTTATAGACTGTGCGTAATAAATTGTTTGAGGATATCACTGCACGAACAAACTTATATGCGTTGCAACAACTAGAGGTTGGAAATTCACAGTGTTTGTGCAGATGGACAATGACAAACAAAAATGAAATGAAAAAATTTGGGGGATAATTCCATGGATGGGATTAGTTAGACTACCATCCTTACATTTATATTGGTCACATGATCCTGCATATATGCAAAGTTGCCCGCAGAAAATTATGTCCAGAAATAGATTTGAAATATTATTATGAACACTGCATTTTTCAGACAACAGGGAGAAAAATGTCTCCAATCATTTATGCAAAATACAACAGCTGATAAACACCTTGGAAATTAATTTCAAAAAATATTATGATCCATCAGAAGCTTTATGTATTGATGAATCATTGATACCATTTCATGGCCACATATACTTAGGCAATATTTAAAACAAAATGGTACAAATATGGCATTAAATTATTTAATTTGTGCTGTGGACCTGAGTACATGTATGCTTTTTGTGTATATACAGGGAAAACTTTGGAAAAATAAAATACTACACCAATGCAGATTGTAATAGCTCTTTGTAGAGATGTATTCAAAAAGGACACTCATTGTTCACAGACAACTGGTACACGAGTTTAGAATTGGCATACAAATTACTGGATAAAAGTACTCATTAGGTAGGAACATTATGTTCAAATCGACAGGGAAAAACCTCAAGTAACATTAAAAAAATTAAAATGGTGAGAAATTATAGCAAAGGAAAACAAAACAGGAATAACCATTTTTAAATGGAAAGACAAGCAGGACATCTTACTTCTGTCAACGAAACATATATCAGAAATGGTGAATGTTGAAAGTAGATCAGGTCACCACTTGAAACCAAAAATTGTAGTGGATTATATAATACAGGAAAACCAGCAGTTGACATATCCAATCAAATGAATACCTACTATAATCCATTGTGAAAATTCATGAAATGGTATAAAAAGCTAGCCTTTCAGCTGTTACTAAATACTGCTGTTTTCAATGCTCATATTTTATATAAAAATATTACCAAGAAAAATATGTGTATCACTGAATTTTGGAAGAAATTAGCTGTATATCTTACAAATTGTTAGGATGAAGATATTCTATGTAGCAGTAATGCAAATACACCTCAACAACCTCATCACAAACACCAAAAAATACCTGGAAAAGTGTCTAAAGTGCAAAGATACTGCAAACAATGCTACGAAGACAATGCAGCACTATTTGGAAGAGAAATTTCCAGAAAGTTGACTAAAAAAGTTGTAACATTTTGTGAAACCTGCAAAGGACAACCATTTTTATGTTTACCGTGTTTCAATAAAACTCATTAAGATATTTTTATTACTTTTTTATGATTGTATTTGTGATATCATCTGGAAATTATTTTAAATTGATTAATAGAATGTAATTTTTTTAATTTTATATTGTCAGTTAACATACAATACCACGACCTGCACAAAAAGTATAGTCAGTCAATCAGTGGTGACTGACACAGTCCGAATGGAAAGTTCAGTGTCAGTCACCAGTGACTGACATGACGCTTAATGTGTTAAAAGATTTGCTCTAGTTTTTTTTTAGAGAGGGACAGAGACAGAGACAATGAAAAGGGGGATGTCCCAGAGTTGTCTCCATAGTTGTACGTCATCAGTTTTCCATATGGTTTTGTTCCACACAGGTTTGTGGGGGCATTCAGGGAAGAAACTTAGCTGGTGTCCTCCCACATAGTAGGCATGCCTCCTTGAGCCAGAGGCCAAACCAGGAGTGATAAATGAACTGAGGACCTCCCACATGGGAAGCACATCTCAGTTGTTCTGCTACTGGACCCGTGCTCCCACATTCCCATCTCAGTGAGTCTCTTCTCTGCTGGTCTCTGGGTTATAGCCTCTTGATCAGTCACCGGATAGGTGTCTGGGTCACAATCTGCAGTGTATCTTCACACTGCTCTCTTTCTTTCTCTCTCACTCTCCTCCCTTTATCCAGCTTTACCTATTTTCTTGCAATGAGTGGGTCACTTAGCCAAGGCTGTGTGTTGCTTAGGGAGTCTGGCTAAATTTTAGTTGCTTAAATTGTTGCCTTTCCAGGAGAGGTTTCAAGAGCTCCTCTCACAACAACATCTTGATGATGTCTGAATTATTTTCTTCATTCATGTTTTTCTGAATTTACCATACACAAAATCAAAACTAAGCCTGGCAGAACTACGTATTCCAAATCACATTACCATATAACAAACATAAAGAGTCATTTTAAAATGATTAGGAATATTTTATATTTATCTTCAAAGCCCAATTATAATAATCTTTACTATCCAGGCATTCCTAACTTCTTTAAAATCTTTATTTCATTTACAATTATAAATACTTGACTCTGAATGTCAGTCTTCATATCCTGTGCTCCTTCTTTCTCTTTTCATGAAGTTACAATAGAGACCTTAAAAATGAGTGAATATAATGATTTTCCCAATGTTTTATTTTGTCACTTTTGCTCTGTTGAGGTAAAAAAATAAAATAAAAAAATCTTACAGCAAATCAAGTAAGTTCCTTCTCTTCTCTTCTTAGTTTGCCAGACTCTTGAGATGATCATTTCTTTTAGTCCTTTAATCTGTTAGTATACTGAATTATATTATTGAATGATGTTGTAATATTAAACACATTTTCTGCTTGTGGAATTACTTCAACTCACTTATGATGTATTAGCCTCTTTATGTAGCTAACTCCAGTATGGGAGCAGTTTTTATTCACTCTTCTTTAGCTTCCAAATTTTCTTGACTATCATTGAGTTCTATTAATTCTATTTTATTGACAATCAATTCTCTCCACTTCTCCTCTTCTCCACTGCTTAGTTTAGATGAGATGTCAGTGCTTCTTTCCTGGCCTACTCTATTTGGCTCTAATTGTTTCTAATCACCAGTTTTATTATTAATTTTTATCCACTTACTATCCTGCTGCCAGTCTTTTCTTTAAATTATATTATTTTAGGGATGCTGTGCTAGTTCATTGGGTTGAGTGCTTGCCTTGCAACAGTGAGATCTGGGCTTGAATCATTGTCCTGGCCCATGAAAACTCATATTCTCATTGTGGTACACCTCATAACCACTGGAATGGCAGCAAAGATTCTTGCCTGCCATGTAGGCTGCCCCCTAGTTTGGTTCCTACCCCATGTGGCCCCACATCCACATGTGGAATGAAACTATTTCACAATTATATACAACTCTGTAGACTGCTTTTAGCCCTCCCCCCTACTGTTTTTCTCTCTGTCACATTCTCTCAGACAATAAAGTAAATCTTAAAAATAAAGTATATCATTTTAAAACCATTTTAGAAAATATATTAACAGACTCTAGAGAAGCAAATTACAGAAATTCTTACCTAGATCATTGTGAAAAGATTAGGGTATTGGTAGAAATACATTCATTTACAAGTTTTCTTTCACTTAGACCTTCTAAAAATATGATGCCTTAATCTGACAAAATAAATTTAAGTGTCTCTGAAAGGCCAGAGGATAAGATGTTTTGGGGAGGAAAATAAGTTTAATTGATACTTTTCAAGTCATGGCTAAAATGTTGTGTATATTTTCAGCTTATGCTATATAATGCAAAAAATACTCCCGGATTTCTTCATGTTCATTATTACTACGTAAATGTTAATTATCATTCTGGGGATCATGAAGTGTAAGCTTTCCAAGCCAAATCTGCATGCTTTCAAGTTACTCAATGTCTAGTGAAATTTAATTGTAGTTTTAATAAAAATAAATTTAAAATAGTTTTCTATATTCATTAAAATCACGTAATATATCTCAAGCAAGTATGAATGATATCTGTGTGAATTTTGCTGCTCTACCTACATTCAACTACTACATGCATCACTATAAATTAAATTGCCTTTTCATAAAGAAGACATGTTGAATATCATCAATAAAATCAATATGACAGTAAATTATTTGATGTGCCCTGAAATACAATTGTTGTTTATTGTTCCCATTTCTTTTATATCTGTAGGAGCAGTTTATAGCATATGTGTGTGTGTGTTTTACAGATACTTTTAAGAACTTGATTATAGTTAGCAATCATATCCGTCCTGAAAAAAAATGGACATACAATTTCAAGAAGTTTATGATACCCACACAATTCTTCTCCATAAATTGCCTATGAAATTTAATTCAAAACTCTCAAGTAATTGTGGGCACATTTAGCAACTTTTCTACAATTTTTGTCTTTTATCCAATACTGTAAATATTCTCTTCATTTTAATATCTTTTCTGAGAAGCCAAATGTACATTATCTTATATATGTTTATCAGGTTAGCTAGTCATGTTGCTGACCATTGAGGAAATGGAAACCCAGGTGGCTGGTTCTATAGATACCATGTCAACTGCAATGATTTAGCATGCCCCTGGGGACACTGATACCATGTGTGCATGAAGGCACAGACCACTATTTGCTTGGAGAAGAAAGAGAGGAAATGGGCCTGACTCATCCCAAAGTATACTATATCACCTCTTCTTAATTATGACTAGTGCAAACACTCTCAAATGTTCTTAAAATGGAAAACGGCACCCTTAGACTCGCTTGTTGGGAGTGTAAATTGGTATAGCCATTATGGAAAACAGTATAGCAACTCCTCAAAAAATTAGAAATTGAACTTCCACATAATCAATTAATGCCACTCCCTGGTATATGTCTGACGCAATTTAAATTCATGTCTTGAAGTGAAATCACTCTAGTTGTCTGTTATGTCACTATAGCAGTCTGTTGCTTCATAATAGCAGTGTGCTGTGTCACAATAGTAAACTCTTGCGTCAGCATAGTAGTCTGTTACGTCACAACAGAAATCTGTTTCATTACAATAGCAGTCTGTTGCATCACTGTAGTAGTCTTATGTCAATAGAGCATTTTGTTGCATAACAATAGCAGTCTGTTGTGTCACTATAGAACACTGATATGTCACAATAGAAGTCTGTTGCATCACAATGGTCATCTGTTACATCACTATAGTGGTCTGTTATGTCACAATAGCAGTCTGTTATGTCACTATAGTAGTCTATTTTGCAGAATTGCAGTCTGTTGCATCACTACAGTGGTCTGTTAAGTCACTATAGTGGTGTGTTATGTCACAATAGCAGTCTGTTATGTCACAATAGCTGTCTGTTATGTCACTATATTTGTGATGTCAAAATAGCTGTCTGTTGCATCACTCTGGTAGTCTGTTATGTCATTATAGCAGTCTGTTACATCACAATAGCTGTGTGTTGCATCACAATAGTGGACTGTTGTGTCACCATAGTGGTGTGTTATGTCACCACAGCAGTCTGTTGCATTACAGTAGCAGTCTGTTGCATCACTATAGTACACCGTTATATCACAATAGTAGTCTGTTGCATAACAATGGCAGTTTGCTTTGTCACTATAGTATTCTGTTATGTCACAATTGCAGTCATATGTTAGTATAGTGGTTTCTTATGTTACAATAGTAGTCTGCTGCATCACAATAGCAGTCTGTTATGTCACTATAATGATCTGTTATGTCACAAAAGTTGTCTGTTGCATCACTCTAGTGGTCTGTTATGTCACTATAGCAGTCTGTTGCATCACTGTAGTAGTCCGTTGTGTCACAATGGCAGTCGGTTACATCACTTCAGCAGTCTGTTATGTCACAATAGCAGTCTGTTATGTCACAATAGCATTCTGTTGCATTACAGTAGCACTCTGTTGTGTCATTATAGCAGTTTGTTGCACCACAATAGCAGTCTGTTGCATCACTATAGTAGTCTCTTATGTCACAATCATAGTGTGCTGCATCACCCTAGTCATCTGTTATGTCACAATTGCAGTCTGTTATGTCACAATAGCAGTCTGTTATGTCACAATAGCAGTCTGATATGTCACAATAGCGTTCTGTTGAATTACAGTAGCACTCTGTTGTGTCATTATAGCAGTCAATTGCATTACTATAGTAGTCTCTTATGTCACAATCGTAGTGTGTTTCATCACTATAGTAGTCTCTTATGTCACCATTGCAGTCTGTTATGTCAGTATAGTGATCCCTTATGCCACAATATCAGTCTGTTGTGTCACAATAGTGGTGTGTTATATCACAATAACAGTCTGTTGCATCACCATAGTAGTCAGTTTTCTCAAAATAGCAGTCTGTGCCATCATTATAGTAGTGTGTTATATCACAATAGCAGTCTAGTCTATCAAAAATAACAGACTGTTGTGTCACTATAGTAGTCAGCGATGTTTTAATAGGTGTGTTGCATCACTACAGTAGTCTGTTGCATTACAATAGCAGTCTGTTGAATCACTATAGTAGTCTTTTATGTCACAATAGTAGTCTGTTATGTCGCAATTGCAATCTGTTATGTCAGTATAGTGATCTCTTATGTTACAATAGTAGTTTGTTCCATCACTATAGCAGTCTGTTATGTCACAATAGCAGTCTGTTATGTCACTATTGTGGTCTGTTATGTCACAATAGCTGTCTGTTGCATCACTCTAGTTGTCTATTATATAACTATAGCAGTCTGTTGCATCACAATGGCAGTGTATTGCATCACAATAGTAGACTGTTGCATCACCATAGTGGTCTGTTATGTCACAACAGCAGTCTGTTGCATTACAATAGCTTTCTGTTGCATCACTATAGTAGTATGTTATGTCAATAGAGCATTCTGTTGCATAACAATAGCAGTCTGTTGCATCACTATAGAACACTGTTACATCACAATAGTAGTCTGTTGCATCACCCTAGCAGCCTGTTCCAACACTATAGTATTCTGTTGTGTCACAGTAATCATCTGTTGCAGCACTATAGCAGTCTGTTACATCACAGTGGCCATCTGTTGCATCACTATAGTGGTCTGTTATGTCACAATAGCAGTCTGTTATGTCACTATAGTAGTCTGTCTTGCAGAATTGCAGTCCATTGCATCACTACAGTGGTCTGTCATGTCACAGTAGCAGTCTGTTAAGTCACTATGATGGTCTGGTATGTCACAATAGTGGTCTTTTATGTCACAATAGCAGTCTGTTGCAGCACTATAATATTCTGTTATGTCAAAATAATAGTTTGTTGTATCACTACAGTAGTCTGTTGCATCACAATAGAAGTTTATTTTGTCACTATAGTTGTGTGTTGTGTCACAATAGTAGTTTGTTGCATCACTTTACTGGTCTGTTATGTCACAGTAGCATTCTATTATTTCACTATAGTGGTCTGTTATGTTGCATCGCTGTAGTAGTCTTATGTCAATAGAGCATTCTGTTGCATAAAAATATCAGTCTGTTGCATCACTATAGTACACTGTTATGTCACAATAGTAATCTGTTGCATCAAAATAGCAGTCTGCTTCATCACTATAGTATTCTGTAATGTCACAATAGTAGTCTCTTGCAGCAATATACTAGTCTGTTGCATCACAATGGCCATCTGTTGCATCCCTATTGCGGACTGTTATGTCACAATAGCAGTGTATTTTGTCACTATAGTAGTCTGTTTCATCACAATAGCAGTCTGTTATGTCACAACAGCAGTCTGTTAAGTCATTATCGTGGTCTGTTATGTCACACTAGTGGTCTATTATGTCATAAAAGCAGTCTGTTATGTCACAATAGCAATCTGTTGCGGCACTATAGTATTCTTTTATGTCACAATAGCTGTCTGTTATGTCCCTATATTTGTGATGTCAAAATAGCTGTCTGTTGCATCACTCTGGTAGCCTGTTATGTCATTATAGCAGTTTGTTGCATCACAATAGCTGTGTGTTACATAACAATAGTGGATTGTTGTGTCACCATAGTGGTGTGTTATGTCAGCATAGCAGTCTGTTGCATTACAATAGCAGCCCGTTGCATCACTGTAGTAGTCTGTTATGTCAATAGAGCATTCTGTTGCACAACGATTGTAGTATGTTGCATCACTATAGTACACTGTTATGTCACAACAGTAGTCTGTTGCGTCACTATAGTAGTCTGCCATGTCGCAATTGCAGTCTGTTATGTCAGTATAGTGGTCTCTTATATTACAATAGTAGTCTTTTGCATCACTGTAGTAGTCTGTTGCATCACAATAAAAGTGTATTTCATCACTGTAGTCGCATGGTGTGTCACAATAGTAGTCTTTTGCTTCACTTTACTGGTCTGTTATGTCACAATAGCAGTCTTTTATGTCACTATAGTGGTCTGTTATGTAAACACAACAGCAGTGTTTTGCATTACAATAGCAGTCTGTTGCATCACTATAGTAGTATGTTACATCTATAGAGCCTTCTGTTGCATAACAATAGCAGTGTGTTTCATCACTATAGTGCACTGTTATGTCACTGTAATAGTCTGTTGCATCACAATATCGGTCTTCTCAGTCACTATAGTATTCTGTTATGTCACAATAGTTGTCTGTGGCATCACTATAGTATTCTGTTATGTCACAATAGTAGTGTTTTGCAGCACTATAGCATTCTGTTGCATCACAATGGCCGTCTGTTGCATCACTATAGCCAATGGTTACATCACAATTGCAGTCTATTTAGTCACTATTATAGTTTGTTGCGTCACAATAGCAGTCTGTTATGTCATAATAGCAGTCTTTTAAGTCACTATAGCGGTCTGTTATGTCATACTAGTGGTCTGTTATGTCACAATAGTGGTGCGTTGCATCAGTATAGTAGTCTGTTAGGTCACAATAGTAGTCTGCTGCATCACTGTAGTAGTTTGTTGTGTCACAATGGCAGTCTGTTGCACCACTTCAGCAGTCTGTTTTGTCACAATAGCAGTCTCTTTCATTACAGTAGCACTTCGTTGCATCATTATAGCGGTCTGTTGCACCACAATAGCAGTCTGTTGCATCACTATAGTAGTCTCTTATGTCATAATCGTAGTGGGCTGCATCACTATAGTAGTCTGTTATGTCACAATAGCGGTCTGTAATATCACTATATTTGTTATGTCAAAATAGTCTGTTGCATCACTCTGGTAGTCTGTTATGTCAGTATAGTGGTCTCTTATGTTACAATAGTAGTCTTTTGCATCGCTATAGTAGTGTTATGTTACAATAGCAGTCTCTTTTGTTACTATACCTGTCTGTTATGTCACAATAGCAGTCTGTAATGTCACTATATTTGTTATGTGAAAATAGCAGTCTGTTGCATCACTCTGGTAGTCTATTATGTCACTACAGCAGTCTGTTGTGTCACAATAGCTGTCTTTTGCATCACGATAGCAATGTGTTGTGTCACAATAGTAGACCATTGTGTCACCATAGTGGTGTGTTATGTCACAGCAGCAGTTTGTTGCATTACAATAGCAGTCCATTGCATCACTGTAGTAGTCTGTTATGTCAATAGCGCATTCTCTTGCATAACAATAGCAGTCTCCTATGTCACTATAGAACACTGCTTTGTCACAATAGTAGTCTTTTGCATCACCATAGCACCCTGTTCCATCACTATAGTATTCTGTTATGTCACAATAGCGGTCTGTTATGTCATAATAGCAGTCTGTTGTGGCACTATAGTATTCTGTTATGTCACAATAGTAGTTTGTTGTGTTATTATAGTAGTCTGCTGCATCTCAATAGAAGTGTATTTTGTCACTATAGTAGTGTGTTGTGTCACAATAGTAGTCACAATAGTAGTTGCATCACTATTGTGTTCTATTATGTCACAATAATAGTCTTTTATGTCACTATAGTGGTCTATTATGTCACAATAGCAGTCCGTTGCATCACAATAGCAGTCTTTTGTATCACTATAAGATTATCTTCTGTCACAATAGCAGTCTGTTGCATCACTATAGTACACTGTTACATAATAGTAGTCTGTTGCATCACAATAGGCATAATTATTCTCATAGTTTATTTGACATTTGACATTTACCATTTTTCAATTATGATGTCTTTTATGGTTCAGTACAGCCTTCCTAATGAACACTTTAAAAACTTTCTGGCTATTACAGTAATTGAACAAACATCTTTCCACCAATATGTTTTTATTTTCAACATCATGCTTTAAATTCCTTGGAGTGGGATATCTGCAAAAAGGAGATTAAACATCATTCAGGCTGTGACTCTGTAGTGATGTATTATCTCCCATAGGTGGCAAGTAACTCACCCCCTTGAGCACAGTTCAGAAGTGCAATCATTTCAGCAAAAGACTGAGTCACATGGAAAATGTGAGCCTGTCAGATGGGTCTAACCTTTTGAGGATAGCCAGCATATGAAGGTGCCTCAACTCCAAGGGATCACGAAGAAATAGCAGCACTCACTTCATCATGGAGTAGAAATCACAACCTCACACTCCCTCAACAGTTCTACAAGGGGGTGTGAATTAACCAAATAAGCTATTGGGGAGCCTGTAGGAAAAGATGGGAACTATGAAAAATGGAACACATATGCCCCATGTGCCCCATAGAGTTCCATCTAACGAGCCATCCCCACTCAGTTCCAGCTGAAATGTTCAATATCAAAAGGTTGGCCAATAAATTAAATTTAATATGTATAAAACATTGGGGAAGCCAGAATGGCTCAGCGGGTTAAGCACTTGCTTTGTAGCCCTTGGGACTGAGGATCGAATGCTGGCCCCAGCCCGTGCAGACCCATATGCTGAACTGTGGTGTGCTTTCCATGCAGGAGGTCCCCAATTTGGTTCTGTGCCCCTGGTTCAACCCTTGTCTCAAGAAGGCATGCCTCCCATGCTAGAGGACCCTAGGCCAGTTCCCGCCCTGCATGGCCCTCGTCCACTTTTGTGGAACAAAACCATATAGAAAACTGATGAAGTTCAACTATGAAGACTGCTCTGGGCCTTCCCCCTTCTCTCTGTCCCTCTCTCTGTCGAAAACAATAAAATAAATCTTAAAAAGATACTTACACATAGCAGACAGAAGTAGGGAAGTAGGACGGACAGAAGTTTTGAAAACTCTGCAAACAGACTTTATAATGTATGATTTGCAATGATCTTTTCTAAATGGCAGTAAGGCAAGTCACAATGAGAAGATGCCTTGTAAAACTCATATACCGGGATTGGTCCTGATAGAAAAAAATACAAAATGAAAATCGTAGGCAACCAGTAATATCTAAAAGAAATGTCATTCACAGTGATGTGCACGGTACACCTGCATGGAAAACAAAATTAGATGCTGGGCTTTAGGAGATGTAATTATATAATATGGTGAAATAAGGCACAAAGAAGAGTTGAACTACTCTTTCCAAATTACAAAGCTGGAAACCATTTAGCAGTCAAATACTAAAAAGAGAAGAAATGTGTTTTACTTCTTTAATTTGCTAACCTGTTTTCACCCCCAACTAAATGCCTAGGATGCACAATGCTTTTGGGTGTTACAAAATGCCTTCTGTTCCTCTCCACTCACTTTCCAATTGATTTAATTTCTTCAATAAGATCAGCCACATAGGATAGTGAGAAGCCTTAGTTAGTGTGTCTTTTTCCAGATTTACAGCAGTGACATGAGAAAACATAAGTGACAGCAAAGAGGGGCATAAAACCCTCTAAATAAGGGTAAGACATTGGTGGCGATAATAGAATTCAGCCCTCCAACAGCAGGTCTCTCCTCATCTCTCAGCATCTTACAGAGTTTATTTTGGCGTGTTTGGGAGAAGGTAGAAGCTATCTTATATGTATGTCCATTTGAAGTTTTCAGAAAGGCCATTTACTATCAAATAATGTGAATATAGTAAGAGTAAGAGTAAAGATTTGGAGGAATAGGAGACAGGAGATTTATAAAGGCCATAAAATAAGAGTTTTGTTTTTTTGTTTATTTATTTTTGCTTGTTTTTGCCATCAAAAGAGACATTTTTTGTTGGGAAATTTTTCAAAGCTGAGAATGTAAGCAAAAAGAAAAGTAATAAATTATATAAATTGCCTTTATAAGGATAATGAAAGCCTGGGGACTGACAAAAAGACAAAATTAACTCCCAAATTTAATTCATTGTTCCCTGCCGTGTTCCTATTACCTTTTGGTAGATCTCAGTGCCACCATTTTGGTATTTGTAAGTACACTTACATTCAGCCAGGTCATAGAGCTGTCATTGACAGTGGCTATTTCATTTTATTTTATTGAATATTTATTTTATTGTTTTTTGACAGAGACAGAGAGGAAGAGACAGAGGGAAGGGGGAGGGCCCAGAGCAATCTCCACAGTCACACATCATTAGTCTTCAACATAGTTTCATTCCACATAGTTGGGCAGGGGGCTACACAAGGTCAAACTGTGAGCCTCCCACATGGGAAACTCACTCTGGTGAGAACCAAACGAGGACCCACACCTCAGTTCAGCATATGAGTACACATGGCCTGGGGCCGGAATTTGATCCTCAGACATAGGGCTGCAAGCAAGTGCTTACCCCACTGAGCTATCCCAGCATCCCAAGACCATATTTTGAATGTGATACTTGGACAATTATCCAGGTATTTCAAGCAAAGTCAGTCTTCAATCTAAGGTAGCCATATAGATGTCTTGATCTTTAGTTGTATTTTTCCAATGAGTTATTGTAAATAGCGTTCCTCCATCACTTTTTTCTAAGCCTGGATGATTGGCTAAGATGCCTCTGTGAAGGAGCCTGCAAAACTTTCTTAGAAAATGTTTTAAATAATTCTCTACAAGGTCTTTTTATTCAAAGCAAACTCTCCCCCTTGTATTCTCCCCTTGTTCCTTGATCTGGAAATCTCTACTGTCATGACACACAAGCCTGTCACATTGCAACTCCCCTCTGTATCTCATCGTTAGTGCCTGGCCTTATAATTGATTTTTTATTTTTTTTAAATTATTATCATTATAATATTTTATTGTTAAATTTAATGGGATGACATTGGTTGGTAACAATTAGATAGTTTCCTGATGTACAACTCCACATCACATCACCCATGCATCCCACCATGTGCCTAGCTCCCAGAATCAGGTCCCCCTCCACCACCATATATCTGGTGCCCACTCCCCCCTCCCCCCACGACTCTCACTCCCCCCTCCTCCCTCCTCTCCAAGTAAACACCAAACCATTGAGGGTATCCATAATGCTGGTGCCCTCTCCCCGCTCTCCTCCCTCTCTCCCTCCCCCCTTCTCCCCTTCCCTCAGGCAATCACCAAGTTATTGAGTGTGTCCGTAGGTCTCTATGTCTTTGTAACTTTCAGTTTTATATTCCACCTATAAGTGAGGTCATATTTCCCC
>PVKE010034512.1:0-17354 GCA_004027555.1 Craseonycteris thonglongyai
GATAGATGACTGGATAAAGAAGTTGTGGTACATTTACACAATGGAATACTACTCAGCGATAAGAAATGATGAAATACAGCCATTTGTGACAACATGGGACGGACCTAGAGACCATCTTATTAAGTGAAATAAGTCGGACTGAAAGAATCAAGAAATGTGGAATATAAAACAAAGGAACAAAGACTCACGGACACAGTCAGTAGTTTGCTGGTTACCTGAGGGGGGGTGTAGGGAGGGGGACCCAAACACACGGTGATGGAAGGAGCTGATTTAATGCAATGTATGGACAATGTCATGTAGAACTGTACACCTGGAAACTATGTGACGGTTACCAACCAATGTCACCCCAATAAATTTAATAATAAAAATAATTAAAAAAATAAAAGGCTGGGGGAAGCCAGGATGGCTTAGTGGGTTAAGCGCTCACTTTGCAGCCCCAGGGACCGAGGATCGAATCCCGGCCCCAGCCCGTGTGGACCCATATGCTGAACTGGGAGCTCCCCTAGTTCAGTTCTCTGTCTCTGTATCTCTCTCTCTCTCTGTCAAAAATAAAAATAAATAAATATAAAAAATACAATAAAAGGCGGTTTCCCAAAGTCAGCATGCCAGTCCTCCGGGCCTGGTGGGGATGGACAGTGACAGGCCGGCCCGTCCTCGGGGTCCCCAGACCACACTTGTAGTAGCAAGAACAGAACAGTTTTGACACCAGGTAAGGACTAAGGTGAACACTCTGGACCTACCAGGATGACGACACACGTCATCGGAAGTCTGTCGACAAGATCACAGGATGTAAACGTGCCATAAAAATTTTTGTCTGCCTCCCGCTCTGCAGAAGGATGGAAAGCAGCCGCATTCCTAGCACAGACCTAACACTAAACCCTGTTGAGGATTACACACTTTCCAAAGGAACATGCCTGAGGCTACCACTTCAGGCTTTGGACCATGAAAAGCCAAGAGCATACGTTTATTGTGTCATTTCTATGCTCAGTGCAGATTTACCCACAGATCAGTCAACAGACATGTCACTACCAGTAAGGGAGTCCCAGGTGACTTGGCGCTAACAACGTCCAGCCCTGCTTGGAAGGGCAGTGACCCTGGCAACCCTGTAAGGCAGCGGGCAGGGAACCAACCATTCAACCGACGTCCTGCCCCCCAGAGCACAGGCTCCACCCCCGTGTTCAAGCCAACGCCCGGCGTCGGGAACAAACAACTGAAGAAACGCGTGAGAACCTACCTGGAAGGAGCCAGGACTCTGCCCTTCTCCTCTGTGAGCATCCGGTTTGTGCTGGAAGTGCAGTTTCAGGAAGCTTCAACCATGTGTTCTTCTAACCTATACGTACAATAAAATCAGACTTAGCCCTTTATAAACCCGTTAAATAATCGGCTTAAAAACAAGCGTAACTCATTTCTCAAAAGTTCTAAACAGTAATCAGTTTCCACTAAGATGCCACTTGGGTCTGTACCTCCTGTGGTTATTTCTACTAAGATTTCCCGTCATTTCCTCAAAGAACAGCCGATTTAAATATAAACCCTAAACTAAATCTTCCAAGTCCGCTCATGATTTTAAAATACTGAGTCTATGTGGCTAATTCCTTTATTTCCATATACCGTATTTTCCGGCGTATAAGACCCCCTAATTTTACAGTTAAAACATAGGTTTAGGCCTATATTCGCTGTATAAGACGACCCCCCATTTCCGAGGCTGTAGTCTTATACAGCGAATATAGGCCTAAACCTATGTTTTAACTGTAAAATTAGGGGGTCGTCTTATACGCCCGGTTGTCTTATACGCCGGAAAATAGGGTACATGTGTCCTGAAAACTTGGAACACTGTAATAAAAAATCCTACACAGAAACCTGACTCCCACTGTAGCTGCACAACCTGTTGAGGGCACAGGTACGTGCTTTGCTCCTCAGGAAAACACTGCAGACTCATGTTCTCCAAAGCCTGCGCACCCCAGTCTTCATTGGGGTGCAGGTTTATATTTGTTACCTCATCCTGATAAAACGTGTCTTAAGACAGTATCGTACTACATGGGCAGGCGCCGTTAAGAGATTTATGCTTAGTACATGACCCAAAAGCCTGCAGTTCACTACCCAGAAGAGTGTTTCAAAAACCCATGAGTAGGAGCCGCCCCCAAAGTACAGTGCCCGGCAGAAGCGACGCCCCTTTTCCGAGCTGATTGTGCTCCAACAGCGTGACTTCCACCAGACCCCGCGCCTGCCATGCAGAAAATGTGCATGCACACCTCTGCGTGTGATTTGAGGGGGTACATCCAGTCCTCCAATACCCCACAATAATCCAACAGACCCGTGGCCCCAGTTCTAACCCCCCCAATAACTACCAAAAAAAGGCAGAGTCGTAACAGAAAACGCTCCCACAGCTCGCCAGCTCGGGCTCGGGCATCGCACTTGCTGCCCAGGACCCTGCTGGGCACTGGCTCGCGGGTCGTCCACAGGCTTAGGCCTCGTGAAGCGACGCTTCTGTTCACAGTGGTTTGGGCTGAGAGGATAAATGGAACGAACCACTGCACTCACCCTCTTAGTGCTGCCGTCTGCCAGCGGTTCTAGTGAGAAACGCGAAGGGCAACTGAATGGTCTGCGTGGGAGCCGACTCATCGGCCTGTCACACTCAAAGGGTTAACACTGCCAAGTGTGAGCCGCCTGTGTGCAAGCCCAGGAGAGCCACAAGTGTGCACACCACTGACTTAAGTCTTAATGCCAGGACTACTAGAAATTTTAATTTTTAACTTTTCAAAACAGTGAACATGCAATTTACAAAGCATTAAATATACTGAACCCTAAAAACTGATCTCTAGAATTAATAAGCCAAGTTCTAGTTGCCAATACTGAGTCCTTAGGAGGGTGGATCATCTTAATACTGTCATTCAACAGGCAAGGGCAGGTGGGCACACGGCACACGGGCATCACTCAGGGACCCTCCTCGTTTGGGTTTTGGGACCTGAGGTCCCGGAACTCTAGACAGAGACAGAACTGCATGTTCTACATCCTGGAGAACGGCTGTCGTCGTCAAGAGCCATGCGCTCAAATACGAAAAGTGAAACCCAGCCACCAACTGCCCTGACGGGTCTCCCTTCCCGGAAACCTCAGGGCCTGACCGTACCGAGCCTGTAGGACACCACGCTGACAAAAGCAGCCCGTCTTTAATTTCAGGACAAAACTGGGCTGATCAGAACCACTTGCAAGCCCACACTGGACGGCGCCCTCCTGGGCCAGAACGTCCGAACGGCTGACAGTGGGAAGGCTGCCACCAGGCCCCCAGGTTTTCCAGAGAACTGTAAGCGGCCAGGACCGTCCGTCCTTCCTTCTGGGATGACTCTTCTTAAAGAGCAAAGCACTGAGGACGCCAAGGCCCATTCCCAACCGTCAGCTCTGCCCCAGCAGGGCACCCCCTCCCCCGGGGCCAGAGGCCTCCCTCCCCGCCGAGAGCCGCCGTCGCAGTAGCAGCGCAGTTTACATTGTGCGCGACCCAACTCACGCAGCAGGAGTGTGTTCTGAGAAATGAATGCCGAGACGACAGGTCACACACAATCCCAGAGGCTGCGCGGGGCTCTGCACAGTGGCTTAATTACAGCGCGCGAGTGGTAAGGACCAGAGACGTCGGGCTTCACTCCTGGCTGTGCTGCAGAGCACCGTGCTGTGCGGTGCACTGCGTGAGCGCACTCGGGAGCAGGCTTCCCGTCTGAGAAGCGGGTCCACGTTACCATCCATCCCGTCCCAGGACAGCGCTTGCTCACACCCGAATCTGATCCAAGACCCAGATCAAAGCAATAGATCAGCCATTGTGACAGGCAAGTCAAAAAGGCAAAGCAGGAGCCACACCCTTGACTGATGGAATCTTATTCCAGCACTAACGAGCCGATTCCCTTTAAAGAACAAGAATACAAGAGAAATAGTGTGTGATTAATAACAACATCAAAAATTCAAAAGCCATCATCTCCCAAGGGAACGTGAGAGAACGCCCATGGAAGCACAGGGTCTGGACAGCACCCCCCACAAGCTCATCTGCTTTTCAGTGTCATACAACTCCAGCCGACGATCAAGCGATAAAATGCAAAACACAAAAATTCTCAACATGTTTAATTGCGCACGACTCTTTTGGATTGAAAATTTGCAATAAAATGAAAACGGCAAACTAAGGCTCTGATTTTCTATCAGATCCCCTGGTCTTCCACCAAAGCAAGTATGGCAGGTATCATGCAACTATAGAATGAAGAACTCCTACCTTTCACCTCATACTTTGCAAAAAGCAAAACTTCGTTTAAGAACATTCAATTCTAGATTCGCAGCATTATCTGGCTTTTCAGAATTCTAAGAAAGCTACTGGTGCCTTTTTTTTTTAACCTCACAGGTTACACACACATGGGGTAGGGTGGGGCACACACATTCGGAAGCTGACAAAGAAACATGCAAACACCCAGCAATGCTGCTCCTAGATTTGTCCCCAAGAAAAATGGAGCGTGTGTGTGACTGACGTGTGGTCGAACAGAACAGCCGCTGCCGGGGACGCAGGACGCAGAGACGGGAGGGGGCGCCTGAGATCTCAAGTCATCAACACTGAGGCGCTCTAACAAAACTCACTACAGGCAGGTGACTGGCTAGGCCCCATTTTTAAAAAGCAGGCTTTTAAGTTTTAAGTTAATCAGAATAAAAATTAAAGTCCACGTAGAATTCAAAATTAAGAAAAAAGTACATAAAAGGTCACATTCAAGTAAACAGTAAATATGAACTAATGCTGAAATGCAGCACTGAAATTTTTCAAGCTTAATTTAACTTTGTCCAAAATGCCTACAAAGTCATTTCAGTTTAAAAAATAAAACAGCGCTGTCTTCAGATCTCACAAGCACTGCTCCCCCAAATCAAAGAAAACCCGTCTTCGACCACATCATCAGGGTTAAGATATTAAAACAAGTTAGACCACAGGAATAATAAATTACGTCTTTAGCTCAACAGAACAAATGATTTCCATATACTTATCGGTACAGCCTGCACTATTTTTTTTTTAAAGTTCAGTATCTCAAGAAAAGGACGGGCACACCCATGTGATACAGCAATCCCGTTCACACCTGTTCACACCCGAGGGCGGTCGTGAAAGTGTCGCCCGGAACTTCGAAAGAGAGAGGCAGTCACGGACGTGTTTTTTCCAGACAGCCCTCGGAAAATGAAGGCAGTAGAAACGATTATAAACGAAACAACTGTTTATTTTTCAGCATGTATTTAAAATGTCTTAAAAGCAGCACCGACTGTTTGAAGATACCATGGAATGAAGTTACTAGGAAAACCATTTCTTGCAGAATCCAGTAAATGGACTTACATGCAGCAACTATCACAGTGTTGTCCTGGGAGAAACCACTCAAGCAACGGACAGGTACAATCTGCTGTCACGTGCAGGTCATGAATTTAAATCTATTTTACAGGAGGGTGGGAAACAGGGGCTGAACCCAACCGGCAGGGCAGGGACCCACCAGCAGCTCCAGGGAAGGGCAGCCCCACCCAGCACTTGCAAGAACCCCATCCCAGTGGCTGCAACCCGGAACCAACAGGTTTTAAAAAGATAAACAAAAGGAGAGTTAAGATGAAAATGCGGGCACATTTCTTGCTCTTTACCGACCACCACCGAGTTTGAGACGTGGGCCGTGCAAACCAGATTAATAGAAAACACAAACAAAAGGCACTTTCTGTGCCTCACATCACCTTCGAATGCAGCCAAGTCCCCTCATCGAGAGGCCCGGGTGGGTGTCCCGGCAGGGCGGCCACACCACACCCGCTCCTCCCAGTTCAGTCACCATCCGGCTGATGAAAATGCTCCCATCAACTCAGACAAAACTGGTGTAAAGTGGCATTCCGACGCCGGGAAGAAGCGCCTGCTCACTGACTCACTGGGATGGCGCACGCGGCCATGGAGTCCCCGTGCAGGACGCATGGGCCCAGCCCTGGACCCCAATGCGGACAGACGGTCTTCACCCAAGTCCCAGCACAGACCTGCAGCGCGCCAGGCACCAAACAGAGGGCTGGAGGGAACTAAGACGTGGAAATCTGTAGCTTTAACAATTCTAAATTATTAGGTTTTTTTAATACCCAAATGCCTGAAAAATAGGAACAAAATGATGCCAAAGTTAATCATCAGACTGAACCGTCTCAATTCCTGCGGGCTGTTTCCTTCCGACAGTTCGGTGGGTTCAGGTTCACAGGACAGACGGCCTGTGGGCCTCACACCGGCATCGCTTCTCTGCCCGTCTGCCCTTCTCATCGACCGCGCGGCCGTGGCCCCTCACCCGACCTCCCTGGCCCCATGTGCCGCCGGCTCCTGTTCTGCATCTCCTCCTCGAGCAGCTAAAACGCTTCTAAAAAACGGGGTCACACTGCGACGGGCCCCTCCTCACGGGGAGAAAACAGCTCCACCACTCACCACGGCAGCTGCCCACAGGGGGGTTAGTTGGAGGTGTGAGAAGGGCGAGACCGAAACCCTTAATGCAGAAGCAGAGGAACGATGCCTCCATGCGGCCCACGTGTCACCAGAGGGGTCAGCAAGGACTGGGGCCACAGCCGCAGCCCACAGCGCCCTTCCCTGCTGTGCACGGGGATCCCCTCAGTGCACCGCTCACACCGCACCCCCAAGTGTGCAAGTCCCTCCTGACAGACATCAGCGCAACACGGCCTCAGAGAAGCCCTCCCTGACCACCCAGCTAACACGGACACGTGACCCCCACCCACAGTAACACGCGTGCTCCCAGCACCCAACCCACAGTAACACGTGTGCTCCCAGCAACGCCACAGTGCAGCGCGTGCTCAACGCACGTGTCTACGCCCGGTAACTCACTACTACATGCGACAGCCGTCCCTGCGTGGAGACGTGGCGTGAGCTAAAGAATGAGCCCGAGCCCTGACCAGGGACCTGCTGTTTTTCAAACCATTTGAAAGTGACTGTGCGCATTTACACCCACGGTCTGCACTCTCGGCCTTAGGTGTAAATGTACACTATTGCGTAAAGTCCCTACACTGAGACACAAACTTTTAATTTAAAATAATTGTTTCATTTTGCTATGAAGTCTTCAAATTTACAAAATAATTGATAAATAGCAAACCACAATCCATTGGGTATGAAAACAAGTATTTAATGTTTATAGTATTAATACTTGTAGACAAAATAATCTAAAGGGCAGCTTAGAGCCTCCGCCCTGTAGAACCCCTTTATCTGCAATTTCAGTTCCCAATCTGTTAACTTTGGGTCAAAAACATTAAATGGGTAATTCCAGAAACAAACAATCCCTAAGTTTTAAATTGTGTGCCATTCTGGGGAGCGTGGCGCCCACACAGCACGCCCATCCCCCGTGTCTACGCCGTACGCTCCCGCCCACTAGTAACCCTGTTGTTGAGCAGATTAGGCTGCCACGGCCCCACACACTTGTGTTCCACACACATGTATTTATGGAGCACAGGAGGGGTGGTGTGGGCGACTCAGACACGCCAAGGGAAGCCGAGACGCTTCCTGAGTGAAAAGGCGAGTACAGAGCCCACATGCTGAACAGCGGCCCAACTGGGAACCACTGGGGTGGCGGCGAAGGTTCACGTCCTGCCCCACACCCACCTGCGTGGGATGAAACCACGTCCCGAGTGATGCGCAACTATGGAGGCGGCTCTGGGCCCTCCCCCTTCTCTCTCAAAAAACCCCGTCACAGGTACTATGTGTAGGAATAAACACAGCACAGGGTCTTGGAACATATACCCACAGTGGATAAGAGGGGGACCACTTATAACTCCCCACTTCACTATTTCCAAATAATCTTGAAAAATTGTAATATGAACACAAAGATGGGAATTCCCCTCAGGGGTCTCCAAACTACAGCCTACAGGGTACAGGGCTGGAGGCCCTCTCATCTGGCCCGTGGAGATCTTTTTATCTGAGTAAAATAATATTAAATAAATAATTAAAAACATCTATGTTTTGATTCTTTTTTATTTGGACCTCGAGTGTGTAGTTGGCCCCCAAACTGCTGTTTGATAGTTAATGCGGCCCGCGGGCTGAAAATTTTGGAGACCCCTGTTCTAGAAGACAGACTACGGTTCCGTCTATTCTTTTTTTTTTTTTAAAGATTTATTTATTGTTTTTGACACAGAGAGAGATACAGAGACAGAGAGAAGGGGGAGGGCCCAGAACAGTCTCCATAGTTGCACATCATCAGTTTTTCCACATAGTTTCATTCCACAGGTGGGTGCGGGGCTGTACAGGGCAGGAGCTGGGCCGGGGTCTCACCCCAGTGAGAACCAAACTGGGGGCACTCCCCAGTACAGCATGTGGGTCCTCACGGGCCGGGGCAGGGATTCGATCCTCAGTCCCGGGGGCTGCAAAGTGAGCACCTAACCCACTGAGCCATCCCGGCTTCCCCAGTTCCGTCTATTCTTGATACTCAAGGAATGAAGTTCAAGTTAGCTATCTGGGCACTGCAGTGCTATTGCCCATTAGCCACTTGCTGGAGAATTGTGTAATCTTTTTAAATTAAAGGCTTCTGAATCTGAGCTGAATATGCTCTTCTATCCCAAAAATAAACTAAGCCATTGTGAAACTCAGCGTAACACTTCATGGGGAAACCTGTTCGTTCATGTTTATCAGGTCAGTTAAAAACCCTAATCATATTGATAAGTCTGAGACAATAATATGTACTCATTTAATAAAATACACATCTACTTAATATAATCTAATATTTAAAGCACAAAACTTTACATCTCTAATTCCTGGAATTCTCATTGGCAACGTTAGACTTCAAAGCTCTCCCAAGTTCAATCATATAATTTCTATTCCTAAATTTTTACTGTTATCTGCAACAATCTCTTTGTATCAACATCTGACCTTTACTGACATTATGCATGTGGTTGGGAGGTACAAGAAATAAAGTTCTCATCGCCCTAACCATCGCCCTAACCAGTAGTTAGAACAGGGAGCACCTACCATACTTTTAAAATACACATCCCAAGGAACCAACAACCCAGTGAGTAAAAATTTAATGTTACAGATACACTCACACACATGTTCCATGACACATGTCCAAAGACATACTATCGAGCAGGGGTGTCCAATCTTTTGGCTTCCCTGAGCCACACTGGAAGATAGATGATGAGCTAAAAAAAAAAAAAAAAGTCACAAAAAATACGCGTCTTTAGAAAGTTTACGAATTTGTGTTGTGTCACATTCAAAGATGTCTTGGACCAAAGTCTGCAGAAGCTTGCTACCGAGTACATAAAAGATTTTTTAAAAAGAAAAAGTCACTTAAACCCTGGCCAGAACGACATGATACACACCTAATAGTGCCCCACCAGCAGGTATGAGAGTGCTGTTCCTCATACCAACTCACCTGAAACAACCTCCCAAACAGAATATTGTGAGATGAGCAGTTGTACTTGTACATGTGTTAAGAATACACACAAGTGTCTGTGGCTCAGACACCTCTGGAATGACTGCTCCCGGGCAGACGCACGGAGACATTCACTTTCACTACGAACCATTTCACATTCCTGTGTTTCTGCATCACAAGCTGCATGTCGTTTATCCATCAATATTATCTGAAGGCTAGTGATTACTACTAGGTGTTAAATGTTTTCTAAAGTACAGGGCGCGACCTACGCTTCTAGAGCTCAGAGGATTTCAACGATGGTTGCAGAATAGGGTCTATTTAGGGGACGGTCAGTTTCCACACTTGGCCACGCCGGTCACTGGCCAAGTACGAACACGAGCCGCCTCCAGCACGCCTGCTCCTGGACCTGCCCACAGCGTCGCTCTCCTGTGTCCACAGCGCCCAGCCTTCCAGACCCGCCCCTACAGCCCACCCACAGGGGCCGGGGACACGCCAGCCCCTCAGCTCCGCGAATTCTGCGCCGGTGCACTGCTTACACCTCATGCTTTGTCCACTGCTGCGTATTGATGACAAACTGAATTCTTGAGCCAAGACTTTACCCGAAGCATCACGACTTCTTATGCTAAGAACTCTTTTCCAAAGGACCAAGGACCCGAAGCCGTACTCGCTGACGTTGGTTCCCTGACCGTTCTTGGAAGTTGGTGCCACAGGACCTCACATTGGCTTCAACTCCTGTCACACCTGCCCTCTTTCCTCCACAACCTCCCCCACATCCACTTAAACCCCCGATGGTGACATTTTCCTATTTAATCAATGCATCTTGATTTCTACTTTTCCTCTCCAATCCTTGTAAAAATATTATGAAAAACATAACAGTTCAAACTGGGGATGCCTGGGATAGTTCAGCAGGCTGGGTGCTCGCCTTGCAACCGCGAGGTCTAGGGATCAAATCCTGGCCCCGGTCGTGCAGGCCCCACGTGCTGAGCTGCAGCACAACTGGTAACCGCAAGGATGGTGGTGAAGGTTCTCACCTCCCATGTGGGAGGATCCCTGGTTCCCGCCCTGTGCAGCCCCACACCCACCCGTGTGGAATGAAAACACGTCACAAATGATGATGTGCAACTATGGAGACGGCTCTGGGCCCCCCCCCCCTTCTGTCTCTGTCAAAAACAATAAAATAAAGCTTAAGAAGCCAGACCGTATGCCGTTTTAACACGTTATTAACCAAAATTGTACCACAACGTAAGCTGGAAAAATCTTAAATCCTTTCCCAATATTGTCATGTGCATTTACCTCCCAGCTCATCAGCACTGAGGTCAAGGCGGGAAGAAATGGCCAAACAGGACACTGGCACCTGCAGGACCAGACTCCAGTGGCATTCCCATTCTTCTCCTGCACGTATTAGTTTCCATTTACTATAAAAGATACAGCCAAGGACGCCTATAATACACTAAACATACTCAACTAAGATGTAAGAACTTAAGTCTCTACTATGTAACTAAAAAATGTTGACCTGTGCTCTTAGAAACATTTGAAATCACGGTTTTAAAAGACAGTCCTGAAAAGCGAACACTGTCTATTTTATAGGTAATTTTTAAAAACCCCTCTAATCCTTCCAGTTGAACAGTCATAAATGTTAAAGACCTTGATAAAGGAAGCAAATGAAAATATGATGAATGGAAGGAAACTGGTCACCTGTAAGACCCCCTGAGTATTATAATTTCCCACTTTTAAATACAAACTATCAGCACAAAGGACGAAGTCAGAGAAATGTTTCTTCAAGCCAGGTATTATATATATGCTTTTTCTCCTCTCGGTATTCGCACTAGTTTTTCAATGTCTTGGTACAACACCCAACGTGTGTGCCAAGTCGCTGAGGGTCAGGTGTGGGCCCCACAGCACACGAGCGTTACTGAACCATGTGCTGGACGCCGTAACCACCTTGTCAGTCACTAGAACGACCATGAGTGTCTCACTGTCTGCAGGGGGTGTGTGTGACGATCGCACAGCCACAGGGCAGTGAGCAGAGGCCGCTGCATTTCACTAGCAGACCCTTCTGAGCGTCTCCTGGTGAGCGACTGTCAGCTGCCAGTCGGCCACCTGTGCTGCTAACCTTCCCTTCTATGCACACCAGCATGGGATGCGAGACGGCAAATGTCTAGACCCAGCAGCCTTCACTGCACTCTCATCAGAACGACGACTGTCCTGGGGAGAACTGGGACGAGGATTTGGACACCTCTGGCCTCTTACAGGTGTCCAAACGCCTCTGCTCTCCCAGCACCAGTCCTGTGCAGCCAACACACAAAACTGCCACAGCTGATGTCAAAGTTCTACAACGTTCAGAGCCTGAGGGTGTTGTCCCAATAGTTAAGAGCCGTCTTCTTCCAGACCACCGCTGTGTCCACTCCCCAGACCCCAGGACCAGATGTGGGCTCCCACCCATCTCCCCAAATTACTCCCTTCACACATTCCCGAGTCCTTTTCTTTGGGACGTGATTTCTGTTCAGACACAAGCAGGAATACCTCCTCCCCATTCTGTGCCTGCTCTTCTCGCCCTGGCGCTCCAATACCAAGGTGCAGCGGACAGAGCCTGTCATTTCTTTCCACGATTTCTCCTGCCACTCAGCTGCCTTCAAGTTCAAAGGCGGCAGGGAGCAGTTCTTTTCCTCGCTACCATAGGCGCAGGCTGAGACTAACCACTCACTGAGTAAGGCATCTGTGATTCTCAATCCACTTACTTTCTTCACTGGTAGTGAAAACTGTTACTATATGTGCCATTACTCAGACTGGTTCAAGAAATGCTGAGCGCCAAACATTGTGCTAGGATACTGGGAACATGGATAAAAAATAAAATGTAGGCACAAGCAAGTAACACATCCTGACAACTGACAGGAATGACAAGAGGTTAATGTCAAATCCTACTGGGAAAAGGCTGCAAGACCCAGGGAAATGCCCAGGGCAGAGCCGCCCCCATCCCCGCTGTGGTCCCAGGAGGCCGGAACGCCGGCTGTGCAGATCCAACGGAGGCCCTGCCCACCTCCCCGTGGAAGGAGGCACCAGGCACTGCGTGCGTGCCGGAGCCACGGCCAGAGCAGGACCGTCAGCAGCACCAGGCTAAGGCTAGCGTCCCAACAAGCCAGCACAGGCCTTCCAAACCCAAACATGTCCATGCCGTGTGTGCGTCCTCCTCACCCCCACCCCCGAGCACTTACCTTCAGGTTAACGGGCCCCCAGCTCCCCCTCGCCCGGCAGCCTGTTACACCCCCTGCGCTTGTGCACCACTCGGGGCAGGAAGCGCAGCAAGCCTGACACTAAAGGTCCTGCAAGCGTCGCGGGGGCGTCTGTGACCTACACGGTCCAGCCACTCTCATACTTAACTGTCCTCCCAGGCACCTAGAAGGCAGAGAGCCACACGCCTCAGCTCCATCAACCACAACCGTCTCTTCACTTCGTGCCGTCCCCACTGGCTCCCTACGACGGGCTGCTCAGGACTCTGCTCGCGGGCACCATCACCCCACCACCCGCCACAGCCCCTCCCTGCAACACAAGCTGACAGCTGGCAAGTCCTTACTCACCTTTAGGAAGTGCTCACGCGCTACGTTCTCATCCTAGGGGCGTCTTCCATCACAGGCGCACACCGGCTCCTAGGTGTGCAGAGCACTGAGCTCCCTCCATCACTACCAAGTTTGCTTCCAGCGCTTCACACACCCATTAAAGTCAAATCCTAAGAGGGCAGGAACCACATCTTGTTCACTGTATTCTCATAAGCAAACAAAGTCTGTCCTACAGTTAATGTCATTATTCCCTAAACGTTTAATAAGGGTTTGCTAGGAAATAAGATTAAGATCCCTACTCCCTCAGAACTGACAACCTGGAAGGAATGAGGTAAACAAAGAAATGAGCATGAAAACTTCAAAGGTTTTAAGAGAAATCCAATGACTCAATCTTTCAGGACCCACAATATTTGCTTAAATGTTTTATGGAGTATTGAGCAGGTAAACCAACAGAAAAGCAACAAAAGTGAAAGGAATAAAATGTGAGTTTAATGTGTACCATTTATTTCCTGAGAAATGGGTGCTCAAACGCCTTTCTTGCACTCACGCACCAACAAGTAAATACATTAGAGGAAATGAGTGCACCTACTGGTGAATATGTAAATGATCCACGGAAAAAGTAAGTGAATTACATATTTGCAAACCACGTGATGAGATT
The DNA here is from genome assembly GCA_004027555.1 of Craseonycteris thonglongyai. Lineage (NCBI taxonomy): Eukaryota > Metazoa > Chordata > Mammalia > Chiroptera > Craseonycteridae > Craseonycteris > Craseonycteris thonglongyai. The sequence goes on from PVKE010034512.1 coordinate 13,584, forward strand.
CTGGGGTTACAAGCAAGGAAGGAGAAAAGTTTGACAATGTCATACTCTAGACCAGCACTGCCCAGAAAAAACGAAATGCAAGCATAAGAAATCATAAATTTCTTAGAAGCGACATTAAAAGAAAAAACAGATAAAATTAGCTTACTCGTATTGATATTTTTTAACCCAATGTTATTTAGCCAAAACGTTACCAATGCAATATGTTAGTAAAAAATTGAAGTATCTTATACTCATTTCTTCATACTCAAGTGTTCACAATTCTGTGTATATTTTACCACCTAACTGAAGCGGTCATTTTCTTCAGTACTTGTGTGCACTTAGAGCTTATTAAATGTAGGTGCAGATGCCGACTGCGTGCAGCACGCGCAGTCGTGGAGGCCGCGTGCTCCCCGCGTGTAGCATGTGCCGGCAGCCACGGCCTCACAGCTCCTACGGGATGGTGTCCCTGACCTCCTGGGACACGTGTCTGGTCCCCTCACCTATGCTTCTCTGCCCTGTGACATGAATTACTTCAACCGCCTGTCCTTCCACCTGCCCCTCTGGCCCGCAGGGAGCAACGGAAAGAACCAGTCAGTGCAGCCACTGCAGAAAACCGGCCCTACTCAAAGTATCACTCAGTAACATGGATGTCACACTTACAGGACCTGTAAAGGTGACTACAAACTGAAGTGACAGGTACCTTTCTTCCATATTGCTCAAGTAACTGAAATAACCCAAATTATGAGCTCTGTATTTTCAATCAAGCTAGAGAATCCGCCATTCACGCACACGTCTAGATCATAAGCCGAACCACTGCTTCGGTTTACCTTACCTCTACACTTGCTGCACAAACACCAGGGTGTGCCAGGAACCAGCCTGGCTGAACCAAGTCCCCGAGTTCGAGCGGTGGGAACTGAAACAGACCAAACGGCCTGCTGACAGTCCTCAATAGGAGCAGCCCCTAATAGCTTCATTGCTTAACTTATAGCAAAAGTTTACCATTACAAGGAACAGGCCTTAGCATAGCAAAGCACAGTGTTAACAGATTTTTACAGAATGTAACAGCCCCTTCCAGTAAAGGCTTTGATATGTAGATCGTGGGCTCCTCATCTATCTGGCCTCTGTCAGCCTGCCTTCCAGCGAAGCTGCTAAACAGATTTTTCTGTATCTAATCACCCAACTACCTCCCTCCGCCCCGCCAAGGAGATGAAAGGGGGGACCCAGGCTTTGTCATCAAGGCCCTGGGGCTGGTCCCTCCCATTAGGCCCAGAGAACAGAGACTTTGCCATCGAGGGCCCCCAAAACCTTTCCGTTCAGGCTCGCAACCGGCTCCCTACACTAGGGTGTGGGTTAAAACTACTCTTCCTAAAACATAAGCCCATTATCTTGCAACTGCAGAAAGCAAGAATCTGAGTGTGCATTTTCTAAACTGTACTTCTACCCCAAAGTTTGGAGCATGTCATTTTCCCAAAACCTCTGATCTTCCTTAACATTTTAAGACTTAATGGCTCCAGGTAAAGATCAGTGTAGCTAAATATATAGCTAAGAAACAAACAAAAAATTAAGGTCTTTTTATCCGAATTAATCTTCATGCATAAATCTAAATGGTAAAAACAGCTCACATGCAAAGCTACCACTTGTGTCTTCCTCCTAGGCTGAAAGCGGGGCTGTGAAATATGGGTGGGTGGAGGGGGCTGCCTAAGTATAGGGAAACCATGATCTGAATGAGGAAACTACCAGTGTCCACATTGAGACACACAGAAACCCAAGACAGTTCCCTTCTTTAAAATCTGTATTTCTCTACATTCATTTGCATAAAAAATAAAGTTATGCACTGACTTCTATAGAAACAGAACTAAGACACAGGAGTTAAAATTTCTTGGTTCAAGGGAAGCCAGAATGGGTTAAGCGTTCACTTTGCAGCCCCGAGGACCAATGATCGAATCCCAGCCCGGCTGATATACCGTATTTTCCAGTGTATAAGACGACTTTTGAAACGAAAAAAAGTCAACCAAAAATCGGGGGTCGTCTTATATGCCGAGTATATCCTGAAAAACGTCTCGATATGCCGCTAAACGAATTTTCCAACTCGATCCCGCACCAATCACTGCAAGGCTGCTTGGACCACCTCTCTAACTCAGCCAATCCGAGCAGACTTTTTATGCATGCAAATTATACATGTTCTGTACCCGAAGCTACACTGTGTTCTAGTAAAAAGCCTGCTCAGATTGGCCAGAGTCAGAGAGGCGGTCTATTATAACCTTTGAACCTTTGCTTGTTGTGATTGGCTCACCGTGGTACATACAGTTGCAGCACAGGAACGTTCTGTGTAGCCAAAGCTGCTGTATCAGGGCATATGCATAGTAGCTAAATTGACTGTATTAGAGCACATCCAATGGGCTAAAAGGTACAGTGCCTTTATAGGACATTCTGTATGTAGCCAATGCTACAGTATTAGGGCACATACAGTGAGTTAAAAGGTACCGCAATAGAACATTCTGTGTGCAGCTGAAGCTACAGTACTGTATAACCCCGGCCTGAAAGATTAGTGGGTGTACAACAAATGGCTGGTAGAAAAGAACCCATCATGGCTCCAGCAAGAAGGAAATTTGAAGCCAATTTCAAACTGAAAAGTTGTAAACTTTGCCAAGGAACACAATAACTGTGCTGCGGCAAGACAATATGGAGTAACAGAAAAGATGGTCCGAGACTGGAAAGCAAATGAAGATGCATTAGAGTGTGCCAAGGAGTAAGTGTGCATTAAGAAGAGGCACCCCATATTGGCCAGAACTCAAAAAGCATGTAGCAGACATGGTTCTTGAGCATCGTCAAAATGGTTATGTAGTGACACGAAACAAAATACGTATGTTTGCACTTCAGTGGGCCAAATCTAACCCAGATAACAGCAAAGCATTTAAGGCCACTGTATCCTGGAGTACTAGGTTCTTGGAAAGGCACAATCTGGTACTGAGGCAAAAGACCAAAATTGCACAAAAATTACCTGCAGATCTTGACGGCAAAGTAAGTCTTTTCCATCAATATGTAATACAATAGCGCAAGAAACATGGCTATGCATGAAGTCAGATCGGAAATATGGATGAAACTCCTATGAATTTCGATATGGTTGGAAATAAAACTGTTAATCCAAAAGGTGCAAAAACAGTGTTAGTTAAAACAACAGGACAGAAGTCCAGTTTTACAGTGGTACTAGCATGTATAGCTGATGGTGCCAAAGTAAGACCAATGATTATTTTTAAAAGAAAAACAATGCCGAAAATCAAGTTCCCTGTTGGGAGTTTTTGTACATGTGAATGAAAAAGGATGGATGGATGAAGAAGGGGTAAAGCTATGGCTTGATAATGTATGGGGTAGGCGACCAGGTGGACTTCGTCAAGAACGTAGCCTACTGGTGTGGGATATATGTTCAGGGCTCATTTAACTACCAGCACAAAGAACAGGCTGGCAAGAATAAACACAGATGCGGCAGTTATTCCTGGAGGATTGACATCATGGGTACAGCACTGGATGTGTGCCTAAACAAGCCATTTAAAGATCGCATTAGAGAACAGTGGAATGAGTGGATGGTTAGCGGAGAAAAGTCATTCACAAAAGGAGGAAACATGCGTGCGCCACAATTGGATGTTTTGTGTAACTTTGTCATAAAAGCCTGGAATGATATTACTGAAGAAACAGTAATCAGGTCTTTCAAGAAGTGTGGTATATCAAATTCTTTGGACGGTATGGAGGATGACTTCTTGTGGCAAGATGAAGGGGAAGCCGAAGCTGAAGCCA
>PVKE010034513.1:0-17356 GCA_004027555.1 Craseonycteris thonglongyai
AGAGAGATACAGAGACAGAGAGAGAACTGAACTGGGGGAGCTCCCAGTTCAGCATATGGTTCCGCACGGGCCGGGGCCGGGATTCAATCCTCGGTCCCCGGTGCTGCAAAGTGAGCACTTAACCCACTGAGCCATCCCAGCTTCCCCAGTTTGTATACTTTTGCAAACCTCCTTCTATTTCTCCCAGCCCCCAGTAACCATTTTTTTTTTTTAATATTTATTTATTTATTTTTAATTGTTTATTAACAGAGAGAGAGAGAGAGAGAGATACAGAGACAGAGAGAGAACTGAACTGGGGGAGCCCTCAGTTCAGCATATGGTTCCACATGGGCCGGGGCCAGGATTCGATCCTCGGTCCCCAGCGCTGCAAAGTGAGCGCCTAACCCACTCAGCCATCCTGGCTTCCCCTCAGTAACCATTTTTCTACTGTTTCTGAGTTCGACTTTTATAAACAGTCTGCACATAAGTGATACTGTGCAATGTTTGTCTTTCTCTAACTTATTTCACTTAACATAATGCCCTCTAGCTTCATCTGTGTTGTTGTAAATGACAGGATATTCTTCTTTTGTAAGGCTAAATAATATTCCTGTGTATGTGACATTTTCTTTATCTGTTTGTTGTTAAGACACTTTAGGTTGTTTTCATACCTTGGCTATTGTGAATAATGCTTCAGTGAACATGGGAGTGCATCTATTTGTTCAAGACAATACTTTTGACTCCTTTGGATATATATACCTGAAGTAGGATTGCTGTATCATATAGTAGTCCTATTTTTAATTTCTTGAGAAAACTCCATACTGATTTTCATAGTGCTGAACCAGTTTACATTTCCACCAACAGTTTACAAAGGTTCCCTTTTCTCCATGTCATTGCCATCCTTTGTTATAGCCTTTTGGTTAATAGCCATTCTAACAAGTGTAAAGTGATAAGTCGTTATGGTTTTGATTTGTATTTCCTTGATGATTAGTGATATCAAACTTCTTTTCACATAGCTGTTGACCATTTGTATGACTTCTTTGTAAAAATGTTTATTCAGGTCTTTGGCCCTTTATTAATTGGGTTTTTTTTTTTTTTTTTTGCTATTGACTTATGAGTTTCTCATATTTTGGATAGTAACCCCTCATTATGTTTGGATTTACAATATTTTCTCACATTCTGTAGGTTGGTTGCCTTTTCATTTTGTTGATGGCTGTACTATTGACACTTTTTATATTCACATACCCACATATGTGTGCGCCCATGATGGAATTTGTAAATTTTTTACAAAAATGAGGATATTCTGAAATATTATTTTATTTTCTGCTTCCATTTTTACTGCAGATTTTATAAGATGATACTTACGTATATCAATACAATCTTCTTATGATTTAAATTAGCTAATAAGCCCTATTCATCCCCTGTTTTATCTCTATTCTTCTTTAATATATATTAGGACAATTTAGTAATAAAGTCTGCATGTCTTTGGTTAGGGATTTACTAAGGCAAAATTACTTGAGGTAAAGTACCTGAGTTGATAGGCTACACATTTTTATAGCTATAATTCAATTTTTCATACCTTGAATATCTTTCATTGTTTTAGGGTTATATCATACTAATGTTAATATATAAACAGTTTGAGAAACAGGACTGAATCTCTACTAAATTTTGCTTTTAAAATAAATTCAATATATAACTGCTCACTGACTTTTTAAAAAAGTAGTGTGTACACAAATTTTTCAGTCATTTCTTCTGGCTTTGAACTGTTGGATAAAAATGTTTCCTGAAAAAGAGTTGTTTGGAATATCTGAGAAACAGGATTACATAGTCAATATTTAAATAGGCAATACCAGTTGAAATTCAGATTAGTTGAAATACCAAGTATATTTCCCAACTTTTTAAAATATATTTTTACAAATGGTTCTTTAAAAATGTTAAGCAAAATCCATTTTGTAAAATGTTGTTTTTATAACTCATTTTGTGTAGTCTTTTTAATTTTTATATTCAGAACACTGTTCTTGTTTATAGTTTTCAGATGTGGACAATGCTGTCTTGCTTTTATCTAATTTTTAGCTATCATAAATTAAAACTTAAAAATACATTAACATATTTAAATGAGATATAATGAAATGCTGAAAGGCTTTTATGTATAATAGATACAATACTTATTATAATATTGCAGTCTAATTTCATGTTATACTAATCTTCTGAAGTTGGTATGACTTAGGGTAGATGTTAAGAATGCTATGTAAACTACATTTTGGGGACTTAATTATTTTGCAAATGCTAATAGCTTTCCTATATTAAAATGGGATATGGTTTATAGAACTTTGCTCTTTAGAAATTACTTCCACTTGCATTATTTCATCTAGTCCTCAGCATTACTGCATCAAATTAGTGTTACCATTTTGTAACAGAGGAAACTGAGATTCACAGAATCTAAAATTACATGGAAGTGGCAGAATCAAGTCTTAAGATTTTTGTCATTAAAAGCACAAATAATCTGCTTTTTGTATTCCTTATTTTTCATTTCATTTTAATTTAATTTAATTTAATTTTTTTAAGATTGATTTTATTGTTTTGAGAGGTGAGAGAGAAAGAGAAGCGGGGAGGGCTCTGAGCAGTCTCCATAGTTGTACATCATTAGTTATGACGTAGTTTCATTCCACACAGGTGGATGTGGGGCTGCATAGGGCAGTAACCTAACTGGAGGCCTCCTGCATAGGAAGCGAGAACTTTCACTGTTGAGTCATCTTAGAGGTTACCAGTTGCACCACAGTTCAGTATACGGGTCTGCATGCACTGAGGCCGGGAATTGAACCCCAGACCTCACAATTGCCAGGCAAGTGCTCATTTGCTGACCCATCCCGGCTTCCCCTAATTTTAATTTTAAATCCGAGATCCCATTTTGGTTCATTTCCACTTAGGTATTTTTAATTGTTGTTTTATTTTGCTTCCCTTTTCACTTCTAAAACTTCTTTTGATTGTGATGATTTTTAAAGAATAGGTAAGATTAGTGCATATGCAATAAGGTAAAGGAAGTATTTGTTTCTAACCTAAACAGTCATTACTTCATTTCAAAATCAGTATCATGTGTTTTGCAATGGTTAAATGAAGATCTCAGCAAATCCTCATTCCAAAAAATAGCTAGAGAAAATATAAAGCTGTACAAAATTGTCAGCCAGCCATTTCAGGACATTGGAAACCGATGAAAGGTATTCAACAATTTGAGAAGCATTCATTCAAGAAAAACAACTAACCCTTAGTCAAAATAATCAGAATCTGTGGTAATTTTACCTGGTGCTGTTCTCCCATCCAACGGGTTTGCATGATAGTGTTACCAAGGCAGGACATAGACAGCTGACTTGACTTTGGAGTATAACGGGTACTAATGCCTGCCTAAGAGAATTATAAAAAACAGTAGAGGTCACGGTGGCAAGACAATCAGGGAACATCACTAGCTTGGGGTTGAGATAGTGGTTAAGGGAAGCAACAGACTAACAGACCAATCAAAATTTTAACTAAGAGATCCAGAGACCAAGGTAGCCATAGTGAGAATTAATAAGCTTTCCCATTTCCTAAATGGTCTGGAAGGTAGCTTGTGTATACAAAGCTACATGCAAACTCAGGAAAAAACAAAGAATACCTTAGCTATCTATTCATTCCTGATTAAAGTTGAGGCCTTTACATACAGAAAGTAAAAGCCAGGGGAAATTTGAAACCTGGCTGATCTTTGTGTGCATTTTATAATCATGAACAGATCCATTAGGTAAAAGGTGCAAGTGTTATTGGCTCAAGATATTTAAACACAGGCTTGTTACCAGTCATTTTACTGACCAGTAAGTTATGCTTTCCCTAAGGAAGCCATATTTAAAGATTTATTTTTATTGGTTTTTGACAGAGAGACAGACAGAGACAGAGAGAAGGGGGAGGGCCCAGAGCAGTCTCCATAGTTGACAGCATTAGTTTTCCATATAGTTTCACTCCACAGGTAGGTGCAGGGCTGCGCGGAGCAGGAACTGGGCCGGGGGCTCCTGCATAGGCCCCGGCAAGAACTGAACTGGGGGTACACCCCAGTTCAGCATATGGGTCCACATGGGCCAGAGCCGGGATTCGATCCCTGGTCTCCGGGGCTACAAAGGAAGCCATATTTAAAAATAAATTTCAGGAATACCAGGATAGCTCAATAGGTTGAGTACTTGCTCTGCAACTGTGAGGTCTGGGAATAAAATCCCGGCCCCAGCCTTTGCAAACCCATATGTTGAACTGCATCTCAATTGGTAACTGCTGGAATGGCATTAAAGGTTCTCACCTCCCATGTGAGAGGCTTCCAGTTCAATTCCTGCCCTGTGAGGCCCCACATCCACCTGTGCAGAATAAAACTATGTAGCAACTAATGATATACAACTATGGAGACTGCTCTGGGCCCTCCCCTTTCTCTCTCACTCTCTCTTTCTCTCTCTCTCTGTCTCTCTCTCACCTCTCAGACAATAAAATAAATCTAAAAAAAAAAAATTTAAGAAATAGTAATAAAGCAAAGTAAACATAAACTGACCAAGCCTCACACAGCATGGGAGAATAGTCTACAGAATTAGTGTAGCAAGCCACAAGGCAAAACAGCAGGAGACTCAGAATCCAGAGTTGCTGAGATACATTATCAAATATGTCCAGTTTTCAACAACAAAAAATTATAAGACACAACAAAATAGGAAAATGTGACACACATGCAGGAGGGAAGAACTAGTTAATCAAAACTGTTTCTGCAAAGACACAGAGACCTATGGACTCACTCAATAGCTTGGTGATTGCCAGAGAGAAGGGGAAAAGAGGGGAGGGAGAGTGGGAGGGGAAGCGGGATAGGACACCAGCATTATGGACACACTCAATGGTTTGGTGGTTACCTGGAGAGGGGGGAGGAGGGGGGGGAGAGTTATGGGGGGAGGTGGGAGTGGGCACTAGATATAAGGTGATGGAAGGAAAACGGATACTGAGTGATGGGCACATAATACGATGCATGAATGATGTGATATGGACTTGTACATCTGTAAACTATCTAATTGTTACCAACCAGTGTAACCTCATCAAATTTAACAATAAATTAAAACAAAAACAAAAACAAAAACCAAAACTGTTTCTGACGTGTCCCCGGATGTGAACTTAACACACAGACTTAAAAGCAGAATTACAAATGTTTTCAAATAGCTAAAAGAAGTTTGGTTAAAGAATTAAAGGAAAGCATAACGACAATGTTTAAATATAAAACATCAGTAAAGAGAGAAATTTTAAAAGAGAATGAATGGAAATTTCAGAATTGAAAAGTACAATAAGTAAAATAAAAATTCACTACATGTACTAACAGATTTGAGCTGACAGAGAAACAGCCAGCTAAATGGAATGTAGATCATTACGTAGATTTTCTCCAAATATAAAGAATAGAGATAAATAATAAGTAAAAGTGAACAAAACTTCAAAAACAAGTATACCAAGATACATATAATGGAAGTTCCAAAAAGGAGAGGAGAGAAAGAAAGAAAATAATACCTGACAACAATAATGGTTGAACATTCCAAAATTTGTTGGAAATTACTAATCTAAGCTCAGCAAACTGCCAGTAGGATAAACACAATGAGCCATATCTAGATATATCATGGTCAAACGTTCAAAGTTACAGAAAAAAAGATCTTAAAAGCAGAAAGAGAAAAATGACTCCTTCTGTAGAGGCAACCCCAATATGTTTAATATAACAGCTGACCCTTTTTTAGAAATGATGGAGGTCAGTGGATAGTGGGGTGGCATTCGAAGAGTTGAAAGAGGAAAAAACTGTCAAGCCAGAATTCTTTATCCAGCAGAACTATCCCTCAGAAGTGAAGGCGAATTTAAAACATTCCTGTATGAACACTGAATTTGTTGCTATTAATTGTAAGCATATCTTAAAATGAACACTAAAGACACATAATCAGATTGAAAGGAAGTGAAACTAGACAGTAATTTGAATCCACACAAAGAAATATAGAGCACCAGTAAATGTAATTACATAGTTAATAATAAAAGACAGTATAAATATATATATTTTTAAATATATTTTTATATATCTTTTTTTACTGATTTAAAATACAAATTTATAAGACAGTAATTTAAAAACTGTCTTGTTCTTATCAACCTTAAAAGTAAAATAACAAGGTCTTTAGCTTGCCAAAATGAGTTTATTTAGAAATAGCAGAGGAATTGCAGTGTAGTACAAGCAAACTGGCAAACCATACATAAGTCCAGGGAGACAAAGGAAAGATCAGCTTTTATTAGCTTTAAAAAAGAAATTGGGGAGAGCTATGGTGGTTTTTTTATTGGCTTTAAGCTGTGGGCAGCAATTGTTGTTGCTGGGTCAGAAGAAAATGCTCTCTTCCTGCTGGGATCAGCATACTTCAGTAAGTGATACGCACATGGGAGTCCTTCTTCCTGGCTTCCCGACTCCATTTTTATTTAGTTTTTCTTTATTTATTTTTACATTTTTAAAACAGAAAGATATAACATGCTTGACAATAATAGTACAAAGGAGAGATTAGGAGGTAAAGCTATATTTGATCAAAAATTTGTATATTTTACTGGACTGTTAGTATTAATCTCAAATAGAATATGTTACTATGTATAATATATTGTAACTGTAGAGCAACCACTAAGAAAATAATCCCAAAACAGTTTAAAAAAAATTTTTTTTAAATGATATACAGAAAAGAAGGAAGTTAAATTCAACTACCGTACTTGAAGTTCAAAGATACAAATAGATTGAAAGTAAAAAGATTTGAAAATATAACCATGAATATAGTAACCATAAGAGAGCCGAAGTAGCTATACTAATATTAGAAAAAGTAACTTTTAGGGAAAATATTACTACAGACAGAATGTTTTATTGTGATAAAAGTTTCAATTAATAAGGAAAATATAAAGTTGTAAATATATATGTACATAAGTAACAAAACACTGTACCCAATAACAACACTACGTATTTAAGTACACATACAGTATTATCTAGGATAGACCATTCTAGGCCATGAGTTATCATACTATGGCCCACTACCTGATTTAATACAGTCTGCAAGTTAAAAGTGTTGTTCTTTTTTTTTTACATTTTTAAATATTTGAAAACATCCAAAGGAGGTTAATATTTTGTGGCACCCTATAATTGTATGAAATTCAAGTTAGTGTGCATAATACAGTTTTATTGGAACATAATCACATTTATTCAAAAAAGCTTTGGGAAATGGAAATTCATTAACTAATGAAAATTTATTGAAAAACCTATTGCTGGGAAGGGAAGCTGGGATGGCTCAGCAGGTTGAGCGCTTGCTTTGCAGCCCCGGGGACTGAGGATCGAATCCCAGCCCCGGCCCGTGCAGACCCACATGCTGAACTGGGGTGTGCTTCCATGCAAGAGGCCCCCAAGCCCAGTTCCCACCCTGCACGGCCCCACCCACCCGTGTGAAATGAAACCATGTTGAAAACTGATGATGTACAGTTATGGAGATTGCTCTGCCCCCCTCCCCCATCTCTCTCTGTCTGTCTGTCTCTGTTTCTCTCTGTCAAAAAACAATAAAATAAATCTTAAAAAAGAAAAACCTATTGTCGACATTATATCTAGTTGTGGGACATTGGAGACTGGAAACGGTAAGGATACTTGCTCTCACCACATCTAACAACATTGTTTTGGAGGTTCTAGCCATTGAAATCAGGCAAGATAAATAAAGGCATCCAGATTATAGAGGAAGAAATAAAACTATGTTTTGTAGACAACATGATCTTATATATAGAAAACCCTAAAGAATTTATGGGCAATCTATTAGAATTAATAATTCATGGGAATCTGGGATGGCTCAGCAGGTTAAGCACCCACTTTGCAGCCCTGGAGACCGAGGATCAAATCCCAGCTCCAGCTCATGTGTACCCATATGTTGAACTGGGGTGTGCCGCCAGTTCAGTTCTTACTGGGGCCTATGAGGGAGGCTCCCAGCCCAGTTCCTGCCCTGCGCAGCCCTGCGCCTACCTGTGGAGTGAAACTATATGGAAAACTAATGCTGTCAACTGTGGAGACTGCTCTGGGCCCTCCCCCTTCTCTCTGCCTCTGTCTGTTTGTCTGTCTCTGTCAAAAAACAATAAAAATACATCTTAAATAAATAATCATCAAGGTTGTGGGATACTGGATCAATACAGATATACCATCTAACAATGTTTTGATCAACTAAGAATTGCATATATAAAGGTGGTCCATAAGATTATAATGGAGATGAAAAATTCCTATTTTGTAGTAATGTTGTAGCTGCCATGATGTCATAGTGCAATGCATTACTCATGTGTTTGTGATGATGCTGGTGGTATAAAAGTATGGTACATGCAATGATGTACAATATATAATGCTTGATAATAAATGACTATTACTAGTTTATGCATTTTTGACTAAACTTTTTATCATTACTTAAAAATACACTCTACTTATGAAAAATAATTCGCTGTAAAAGAGTATGTTGAGTTACACCCGCAATACTCTCATATATCTCATGTTTACTGCAACTCTTGATTACATCATTTTCTCTTGTGCTTGATTTCATCTTGTTGCTGTACAGGCTCATAACCTAGGAGCTATACCATATAGCCTAGGTATGTACTAAGCTATACCGTCTAGATTTATGTAACTACGCTCTATAGTGTTAGCACAATGACAAAGTCACCTAATTTCACATTTCTCGGAATGTATTCCTGTTGTTAAATAGTACATGACTATTATATAAAAATCAATTGAGGAATGTTGTTATAGCTCAGAGGTTGGGTACTTGCCTTGAGATCCTGTGGCGCAGGGTTCAATTCCCGGCCCCAGCCTGTGCAAACCCATATGCTTAACTATGGCACAATTGGTAACTGCCAGGATGGCTTGGTGGCAAAGGTTCCTGCTTGTGACGTGGGAGACCACTGCTTAGGGTCCTACCCCGTGCGGCCCTACATCTACCTGTGTGGAATGAAACCATGTCACAACTAATAATGTACTATTGTGGAAACTAATTTGGGCCTTCCCCATTTCTCTTTCTTTCACCTTCTCTCAAACAATTAAAAAACTTTTACATAATAAAAAAAATGAGAAACTAGAGAGGAAAAATTATAGAAGGACCATCAAACTAAAATAACTGACAGAAAATAGAAAGCAAAGAAGCAATCGAAGCAGAGCTACCAGAAAAGAAAAGATAAAATGGCTATAGGAAATCCTCATATATCAATTATTACCCTAAATGTGAATAGACTGAACTCACCAATAAAAAGACACAGAGTAACCGACTGGATTAAAAAACAAAACCTAATCTGATGCTGCCTCCAAGAGACACATCTTAGCCACAAGAACAAATACAAACTCAAAGTGAAAGCATGGAAAACAATACTCCAAGCAAATGGCATCCAGAGAAAAGCAGATGTAGCCATACTTATATCTGACAACACAGACTTCAGGATAAGAAAGGTGTAATAAGAGACAAAGATAGACATTTTATAATGATAAAGGGGACAATACAAGAAGACCAGGAAGCAACCCAGAAGCACCAAAATTTACAAAGTAACTACTAACAGAACTAAGAGGAGAAACTGATAAAAACACAGTTATGGTAGGGGATCTAAACACCCCCTTGACAGCCATAGATAGATCTTCCAAACAGAAAATAAATAAGGAAATATCAGCTTTAATGATACATTATAGCATTTGGACATAATTGACATTTACAGGACATTTCATCTTACAGCATAAGACTACATTATTTTCTAGTGTACATGGAAACTAGCCTCAGGATATTTAAGAGGACTCAAATCATACCAAGAGTATTCTCTAACCACAGAGCTTTGAAATTGGAAATCAGCTACAAAAAGAAAGCAGAGTAAAACCACATATAGATGGAGATCAAACATCATGTTATTTAAAAAATGATTGGATCAAAGAAGAAATAAAAGATTAAAAAATACCTAAAACTAATGACAGTGAAAGCACGTCAAAATTATTGGGATTTGACGAAAGCAATCATAAAAGGAAAGCTTAATATCACTACAGGCCTATCTCAAGTAACAAAAAAATCACAAACAACATTGCATCTTAAAGAACTAGAAGAAGAAGAAGAGCAACAACAAGAAACCCTAAAGTCAACACAAGGAAGGAAATAATAAAAATTAGAGCAGTACTAAATGAAATAGACATCAGTAAAACAGTAGAAAAAAAACTAATGCATCAAAGAGCTGGTTCTTTGAAGAAAAATAATAAAGTGGACAAATCCCTGGCTAGGATTACGAAGGTAAAAAGTGAAAAGACACAAAAAACCAAAATTAGAAATTAAAGAGGAGTGATTATGACTGCTATCACAGAAAGACAAAGGATCATATGGGAATACTATGAAGGGGGCTAAATGCCACCAAATTTAGCAACTTAGAAGAAATGGGCAGGTTTCTACAAACATATAGTCTACCTAGACTGAACCAAGAACTGGATAACCTAAATACAGTAAACCAATCCACAATAAGGAAATTTGGGGATGCTGGGATGGCTTAGCAGGTTAAGCACTCGCCTTGCAGTCCCGAGTTCCGAGGATCGAGTCCTAGCCCTGGCCTGTGTGGACCCATATGCTCAACTGGGGTGTGCTTCTCATGTGGGAGGCCCCCTATTTGATTCTCGCCAGGGCGAACTTCCCATATGGGAGGCCCCCAGTTCGGGCTCCAACTTGTGGAGGTGTGCCTCCCATGCAGGAGGCCCCCGGCCTGGTTCCAGCCCTGCACGTGGCTCAGCACCCACCTGCGTGGAACAAAAACTGATGATGTACAACTATGGAGACTACCCTGGGCCCTCCCCCTTCTCTCAGTGAAAACAATAAATCTTAAGAAAAAAAAAAGAGGGGAGGCCGGGATGGCTCAGTGGGTTAGGCGCTCACTTTGAAGCCCCGAGGACCGAGGATCGAATCCCGGCCCTGGCCCGTGCGGACCCATATGCTGAACTGGGGAGTGCCCCCAGTTCGGTTCTCACCGGGGTGAGACCCCGGCCCAGTTCCTGCCCTGTGCAGCCCCTCCCACCTGTGGAGTGAAACTATGTGGAGGAGCCAATGATGTACAACTATGGAGACTGTCCTGGGCTCTCCTCCTTCTCTCTGTCTCTGACTGTATCTCTCTCTCTGTCAAAAACAATAAATAAATCTTTAAAAAAAAAAAAGAAATAGGGGAAGCCAGTATGGCTCAGCAGGTTAAGCACTCACTTTGCAGCCCTGATCCATGTGGACCCACATGCTGAACTGGGGTGTGCTTACCATGCGGAAAGCCCCAAATTATGTTCTTGCCCCCCCCCCAGTTCATCCCCTGGCTTGAGGGGGTATGCCTCCCATGCAGGAGGTCCCCAGCCCAGTTCCTGCCCTGCACTTCTCCTGTCCACCTGTGTGGAACAAAACCATGTCGAAAACTGGTGACATTCAACTATGGAGACTGCTCTTGGCCCTCCCTCTTCTCTCTGTTTCTGTCTCTCTGTATCTCTGTCAAAAACAGTAAAATAAATCTAAAAAAAAGGAAATTGAAATAATCATCTAACACCTCCCCAAAAGCAAAAGTCCAGGACCAGATGGTTTTACCAGGCATTCAAATTGGAATTAACAGCTATTCTCCTCAAACTCTTTCAAAAGACTGAAGAAGAGGTACTACTTTCCAACTCATTCTACAAGGCCAACATTACCTTAATACCAAAGCCTGCTAAGGATAGCACACAAAAAAACGAAAACTATAGATCAATCTCTGGTGAACACAGATGCAAAAATCCTAAGCAAAATACTAGCAAATAGAATACAACAATGCATTAAAAAGGTTATACATCAAAATCAAGTGAGACTCATTCCAGGTGCACAAGGGTGGTTCAAAATGCACAAATCAATCAATGTGATACAACACATAAAAGATAAAAACTATGTGATTCTATCAATTGATGTAGAAAAAGCATTCAATAAGATACAACATTCATTTATGATCAAAACACTTAATAAAATGGGTATAGAAGGAAAGTACCTCAACATAATAAAGACCATATATGATAAACCCTTAGCTAATATCATACTGAATGGGGAAAAATTGAAACCTTTTCTTCTAAAACAAGGCAGGGATGTCCGCTGTCACCACTGCTGTTCAACATACTTACTGAAAATTCTAGCCAGAGCCAACAGGCAAGAAAAAGAAATAAAAGGCATACAGATTGGGAGTGAAGAAGTTGAACTGTCACTTTTTGCAAATGAAGTGATCCTTTATATAGAAAACTCTAGACTCCACCAGAAAACTATTAGAAATAATAAATGCAGTACAGTTGTTGGATACAAAATCAATATACAAAAACCTGTTGAATTTTTATATGCTAACAGTGGAACTTAGGAAAAATAAATGAGAAAAACAATACCTTTTGCAATAACAACAAAAAGGAATAAAATACCTAGAAATAAACAACAAAGAACATGAAAGACTTATACATGGAAAACTGGAAGACACTGTTAAAAGAAATTGAAGAATGCACAAAGAAATGGAAAGATATTCTATGTTCATGGATTGGAAGAATCAACATAGTTAAAATGGCCTTATTACCCTGCGCAATATATAGATTTAATGCAATTCCCATCAAAATCCCACAGATGTTCTTTGAAGAAATAAACAAACAAAAATCATCAGATTTGTGTGGAACCACAAAAGACCCTAACTCGTCAAGGCAATCTTACAAAAAAATAAGAAGGCTGGAAGCATCACATTTCCGACTTTAATCTATAGTACAAGGCGTCAATAATCAAAACAGTTGATATGGACAGAAAAACAGACAGACCAATGGAACAGAATAAAAACCCAAAATAAACCCACAAATAGACAGATAATTTTTGACAAAGGTGTGAAAAATATACAATGGAGATAAGAAAGCCTATTCAGTAAATGGGGCTGTGAAAACTGGAAAACTACATACAAAAGAATGAATCTAGACTGAACTGTCACCATATAACAAAATTAACTCAAAATGGACCAAAGTCCTTCACATAAGACCCAAAACAATAAACTGCATAGAAGAAAATATCAGTACTAAACTTATAGACCGTGTGTTCAGAGACGAATTTATGAACTTGATCTCAAAGGCAAGGGAAGCAAAAGCAAAAATTAATGAACGAGACTATATCAAACTAAAAAGCTTCTGCACAGCAAAATAAACCTCAACAAAGCAAATAAGCAACCAACCAACTGGGAGAAAATATTTGCAAACAACACCTCTGATAAGGTGCTAATATCTAAAATATATTAAGAACTTGTTAAAACTCAACAACAAAAAATCCAGTTAAAAAATGGGCAGAAGACCTGAGCAGATACTTCCCCCTTGAAGACATACAAACGGCCAACAGATATATGAAAAATTCTCAGCTTCACTTGCTGTTAGGGAAATGCAAATCATAACCACAATGAAATATTACTTCACACCTGTTAGAATGGTTATAATCAACAAGACAAGGAATAACAATTGCTGGAGAGGCTATGTAGAAAAAGTAACCTTCATACACTGTTGGTGGGAATGTGAGTTGGTACAACCATTATGGAAGACAGTGTGGAGGTTCCTCAAAAAACTAAGAATAGTGTTACCATATAACCCAGCAATCCCTCTTCTGAGTATCTACCCTCCACAATTGAAAACCTTAGTACACTAAGCCATATGTACCCCAATGTTCAGTGCAGCTCTGTTCATGGTGGTCAAGTCATGGAAACAACCAAAGTATCCTTTGATAGATGACTAGATAACGAAGTTGTGGTACATTTACACAATGGAATATTACTCAGCAGTAAGAAAAGATGAAATACTGCCATTTGCGACAGTATGGATGGATCTTAAGATCATCATGCTAAGCAAAATAAGTCAGAAAAAATCAAGAACCATATGACTTTACTCATATGTGGAATATAAAACTGAAAGAACAAAGAAACAAAACTCACAGACACAGTGGTTATCTGTCGGTAAGCGGCAGGGTGGTGGGGGAGTAGGAAGGGGTCAACATACATATGGTGATGGAATGAGTACTGACTCTGGGTGGTCAGCACACCATGCAACACATAGACCATGTATTACAGAATTGTACACCTGGTACCTATGTAATTTATACTAACCACTATCATCCCAATAGATTTAACAATAAAATAATTTTATATAAAGTGATCTGATTTGGAAAAGAAAAGTCAGTGGAGAAAAGGTTATCTTCTCAACAAAAGTAATGGGGATAGATGAATATCCACATGTGAAAAGATTTAGACCTTTACCTCATATCATACACATAAATGTACTGAAAATGGATCCTATAGACCTAAACATAAAAACTCAAACTGCGACATTTCTGGAAAAAAATGTTGTAGAAAATCTTTGTAATTTGGGGTTAGTCAAATATTACTTAGATATAACACCAAAAGCACATGTGTAAATGAAAAAAAAAATTGATATATCTGTCATAGTTAAAATTAAAAACTTTTGAGGTTCATGAGGTACCATTAAGACACAGACTGGAAGAAAATATTTGCAAGCCTTATAGCTGATAAGAATTATGTTTCCAGGTTATATAAATCATTGTTACAACCTAAGAAATAAAATAATAAAACATGCAAAAACTTGGGTATTTCACCAAATATATATGAATGAATGAACGAATGGTTAATAAGCCCATGAAAAGATGCCCAGCAGCTTCTTTAGGAAAGGCAAGTTAAAAGCACAATGTGAGGAATGATTTAGTAAAAATGGCATAGTAAGTTAGCTTCAAAAGCCCTTCTCTCCATAGAAACATTAAAAATAAAAGAAAAACTTTCAAAATAAACTTCATTAGAACTCTTGAAAAAGTCAAAGGTTTATAACAACCAAACAAATGCTAAATGGGGCAGGGTGGGGGAAGAGAGCCAACTTAGAAACAGTAGGAAAGTTCTCTGGCATTTATATTTTGCCCTTGCCTTTCAGCGTCGGTCTTGAAGATGGCAGCCCATGTTTCCAGTTTGGGGCAACTAGTCCTAGTTTTTAGATCGAATGAAACACATCTTATTCATAAAGATTCATGTTTGTATGTTCTGACCTATCTGGGTTTACCTGAAGAACCTATGAAAGGAGCTTGTCTCTGTTACACTTGAGAACTTAACCAGGCTGGAGAAGCAGTGGGCATTTCTTGAAAATACCATAAGGCAAGTGAAAAGCAGCACTTACCTAGGGCAGAAATTACAGTTGAGCCATACAATAGAGTGCTAAAAGTCTATGAGGAAAATATGGAGAGTTTTCTTAGAAAAGTAGGCCATTCAAAAGCACACTTGTATACTGAGGAATTTAGAAAACCTTGTACATACTCATGGCAAGGTGCATATTCAG
Organism: Craseonycteris thonglongyai; assembly: GCA_004027555.1. NCBI lineage: Eukaryota > Metazoa > Chordata > Mammalia > Chiroptera > Craseonycteridae > Craseonycteris > Craseonycteris thonglongyai. The sequence goes on from PVKE010034513.1 coordinate 15,371, forward strand.
AATAAATGGGAAAATATTCCTGTGTTTTTACTCTGTAATCTCTCGACTGGGCATGTGCAGGAAAGAAGACCAAGGTAGCAGTAAACAACCTGGCTATGGACTGAAGAGTTCCTCAACACAGAGCCATTCTGTAAAGACAATAATAACTTTCGTTACCTCCTATCCAGTTTCTACCTCTGCCCCCAGCCTCCTCCTTTCCCTATTTTTTTCTTTTTCTTTTCCTCCTTCCTCCTCCTCTTCCTTCTCTCTCTCCCTCACCCACTTCAACCCTTTTCCCCTCTCTTCACCCTCCTTGCGCCACTAAAGAAATTCTGTCAAAACAGTAGCTGAACACAAGTGAAGTGAAGAGAGACTTCAGAGACCATGTATGTTAATAACAAAGAATACAGACTTTATAAAAAGTAATTGAGAAAAGCCACTTTATAAACAAATACAGAAAGCAATGAAAGCAAACCTAGAGGAGTGAGGGGAAATCTGATTTCCAGAACTACCTTATTATAATATTCAAAAGTTCTGTTTTCAACTATTTCTGAAACATGCACAGAAACAAGAATGTATTGACCAAGCACAGAAGAAATGAACAGAAACTGTTTCTGAGGGAACACAGACATTGAACTTAGTAGACAAAGATATTTTTTTATTTTTTTATTTATTTTTTGATAGAAAACACAGGCTTATAATTAAAAATGGTAAATTTTCATTGCTCAACAATGAAAATGCGTTGTTCTTTCATGTAGTCCTCCATTTTTATTTATTTATTTATTTTTTAGATATTTTAAATATTATTATATTTTATTGTTAAATTTAATGGGGTGACATTGGTTGGTAACAATCAGACAGTTTCCCAATGTACAACTCCACATCACATCACCCATGCATCGCATTATGTGCCCAGCTCCCAGAATCAGGTCCCCCTCCAACCCCATATATCTGGTGCCCACGCCCCGCTCCCCACACAACTCTCCCTCCCCCCTTCCCCCTCCTCCCTCCTCTTCAGGTAAACACCAAACCCTTGAGTGTGTCCATAATGCTGGTGCCCTCTCCCACCTCCCCTCCCTCTCTCCCTCCTCCCTCCTCCCCTTCCCTCAGGCAATCACCAAGTTATTGGGTGTGTCCATAGGTCTCTGTGTCTTTGTAACTTTCAGTTTTATATTCCACCTATAAGTGAGGTCATATTTTTCCAGATTCTTTCATTCTGACTTATTTCGCTTAATAAGATAGTCTCTAGGTCCATCCATGTTGCCAGATATGACTGTATTTCATTATTTCTTATTGCTGAGTAGTATTCCATTGTGTAAATGTACCACATCTTCTTTATCCAGTCATCCATCGAAGGGCATTTTGGTTGTTTCCATGTTCTGGCCACTGTGAACAGTGCTGTGATGAACATGCGGGTACAAACATCTTTAAAGATTAAGGTTTTCAGGTTTTTTAGGTACATGCCCAGTAGTAGGATGGCTGGGTCATATGGTAATTCCATTCAGAATTTTTTGAGGAATCTGCATACAGCCTTCCATGGTGGTTGTACCAGTTTACATTCCCACCAGCAGTGTATGAGGGTTCCTTTTTGTCCACAGCCTCTCCAGCACTTGTTATCCCTTGTCTTGTTGATTATAGCCAATCTAACAGGTGTAAGATGGTATCTCATTGTGGTTTTAATTTGCATCTCCCTAATTGCTAGTGAAGTGGAGCATTTTTTCATATATCTGTTGGCCATATGTATGTCTTCACGAGAGAAGTGTCTGTTAAGGTCATCTGCCCATTTTTTAATTGAATTGCTTGTATTGTTCTTGTTGAGTTGTACAAGTTCTTTGTATATTTTTGATATTAGCCCCTTATCAGAGGCATTGTTTGCAAATATTTTCTCCCAGTTGGTTGGTTGCTTCTTTGCTTTGTTGATGGTTTCCTTTGCAGCACAGAAGCTTTTTAGCTTGATAAGGTCCCATTTGTTGATTTGTGCTTTTACTTCCCTTGCCAATGAGGTCA
>PVKE010034514.1:0-17354 GCA_004027555.1 Craseonycteris thonglongyai
ACAGACACATATTTGATTTAAGATACAGCAGGACATAGCAGGGCAATGTACTGGAAATGTTAAAAACATACATTTCTAAATAATTTATAGCAGTTTTTAAGATACTGTTTCTATGAATTTTATTAATACCTCTAAAATATATAAATGTGCTTATTTCTGATTTCAGTGGTTTCTTACACATTGTTTTTTTCTTTTTTAATATCTTCCATAATACTTCTGGTGCAGTATTGAAAAGATTCCTTAAAGAGATGTTTTTTCACAACATTTCTGTCATAGTACTGAAAACATACACCATTGAATAAAAGCCTTTTTAAGTAAGAAGAGATGCTAATACAGAACTTTAAAAATATCTGGAAAGCACCACGGTTCATTAGGTGACCTGAGCACACTCCTTTGTAACCGGTTTTCCATCTTTGGGGTACGAATCTACTCTCTACCCTTCCCCTTGTGCCAGAGAGAATTTCTGGTGGCTCTGCAGTGACCACTTACCATAGTAACTGACTCTAAAACTTTAAGGCACCAACTTTTTCCTAGCCAGGGAATCTGCAAGATTCCTTTACCTCCATTTCAAACCTAGCCAGGGAATCTGCAAGATACCTTTACCTCCGTTTCAAAGAGACTCTCTCACATCTCCCACACTATGAAATATGGTATGCATTCTGTTCTTCGGACCAGCTATATCTGAGGAAAAGTCACTAATATACATCTCTCTTCCCATCCTCCCACCTCCTATTAAGGACAGTTTCATTTTGCTGCTTCCATGTGTCTTGCTCATTAGCTACTTGTCATTTTTTAGGGTTTTCTGGTTTCCAGTCATCTTGATGAAATAAACAAACAAAACATGCGGAGTCACTAACAGTCAAGTTTTGTATTATTTCTTTTGCAACTGCTTATATTGTATATTCTCTTTTGAGTGGTATAATTTTCTCCTACTAGATTTCTGAAGTCTACTCTCTCTCTCAACCCACAACTTTGAACTAGTGTTGATTTCGTGACTATATATGCTCCCAAATGTATATTTTTGGCCTCTTATTTTCACTGAGCTCCAAATTCCTATATGTAACTTTCTATTCCTTACTTGTTATCACCATGCATTTAAAGGTTAAATTCTCCAAAAACAGACACTAGATAACATCTCCCCCATGCCTGCTCCTTTCGCATCTCAGAAAAGGGCTTTTTCTTTTCTGCTGTCCAGGCAAAACAAACAAACAAAACCATTGGAATCCATCTTAACTTTCTCTCTGTATCAATTATTAAATCTTATTGCCTAACCACTGCGACTGCTGTAATCTCAACCACAGCTGTATTAATTTTCATTTGCTGAATAATAAATTACCAGTAAATTTGCAGCTTAAAACAACACACATTTATTATCTCATAGTTTTGTAGATTGGATTGCAAGAATATTTTTACTGTGCTCTCTCCTTCACAGTTTCACTTCTTCAGGCTCCACTGCAGGCAATGGCCTGGGTAGCAGTCCTATCTGAGACTCAACAGGAAAAATTTGCTTCCAAGGGTCCTGTGGTTATTGGCAAAATTTATTTCCTTGTTGATGCAGATCTGAATCTTCAGTGTCTTACTGGGGGCTGCTCGTAGCAGTTCAAAAGGCTTCCTGCTGATTTTTTGCCACAAAGGCTTCTCCAACATGGCCATTTACATTGTGGCGGCTCACTTCTTCAAGGATAGTGAAGGGGAATCTCTTTAGTGGCGCTGCTAGCGAGATGAAGTCTCCTGTACAAGGGCTGTCCAGAAAAAATCCAGCCATTGTCCATATAACATTGTCCATATAACATGTTACATGGCTGGATATTTTCTGGACAGCCCTCATATATGGCAAGGTAATCACAATAGTGACATTCTGTCACCTTTACTATATAGCATAATCTAATCATGGGGTGACATTTCATTACCTTTGCCATGTACTACTGGTTAGAATAAAACAGTTCATACACAGAGGAGGAGGTCATACAAAAGTGTAAATACTGAAGGCAAGGATCTTTGGGAGATACCATAGGGATGGTCTGTCACCACTGTCATCTCTTGCCTAGATTTATGGAATAGCCTCCTGACTTATTTCTGCTTTCATAATACTTTCTTCAACCCTCATTCATTAGAATGAGCTTAAAAAAAATTAAGCCATATAACATCATTTCTGGGCTCAAAACATTTAATGGCTTTTATTTCAATCACAGTAAAAGTCCAGTCTTTATAAGGCCATACAAGTTCTGAAAATTTACCTTGAACATTTACCTCTCTGATCTCATCTTCAAAGAGAACTGGCTATTCTCACTCTAAAGTTTTTTTTTGTTTTTTTTTCTTCCTAGTCATCTATATGTATTACTCTTATTTCTTTCAAGTCTTGCTTAAACACCTCAGTGAGGACTTACTAAAATGCATACTCTCTGTTTAAAATTGTGAATTCCACTTTCAGCCACTTCTTTTCTGTGCCTCATTTTCCTCCTCAGCACGTGTCACCATCTGACATCATATATTAATTTTGCTTTTAAAACTTATTTTTCCCATTGCTCCCACTAGAGTATAAAATTTATAAAGCATGGCTCCACGAGAACTGTTCTAGTACTTGCTGTGTCTCTAGCACCTAGTTAGTACCTTTCACAGAGTGCACATACAACAAATATATGGTAAATAGATGAATGAATACATCTCATCAGGCCTCAATTTCTTGATACAGACTTACTATCTAAATACATGAAACTATTACCTCATAAAAATTTTATTGAAACCATTTTCTCTTCTTATTTTTATTTTATTTTATGAATATATATATATATGGCATCATGTATGATATCATATATGTGTATCTGGACAATTTTATTTCTAATCATTTTGGGAGGATTTTTTTTGGTTGGAATAATGGCTCAAACTTGAGGATGGGCTGTTGGTCTTCAATAACTATTTATTAATTAATTTTGAAGCTCACACATTAAGGATGAATAGAGTGATACTTTAATATGCAGATATATGTAGATGTCATATAAAAAACTAAGTTACTTCAATTTGTGCTTTTACAGATTTACTTAGAAGGGACTCACATTGGCCTTGTCAGCCAATCAAGTGTTTCTGTTACTATATGACAGTTGAGGAGGGGTCAAATGAAGTTCTTAAAAATCTCAGAACAATATATGATAAAGGCTTTGATGTGGAAAATATGTAGAAATATATCTTATTTTTTAAGCTACTCTACTGGGACATACTTGAATAAAACCTTCACATATTTAAAATAAACATTTTTTTTCATTTTTGACATAGGTATGCATCTATGAAATCTTTACCACAATTGAGATAGTAAACATATCCATAAATCCCTGAAGTGTCCTTAAGGCCCTTGGTAATTGCTCTTATCCAGCCCTTCCTTAGTGTCTCTCTGCTCCCTGATTCCCCAGAAACTACAAATCTTCTTTCTGTTACTACAGATTTGCTTGCATTATTTGGGGTTTTGTATGAACAGAATCATACAATATATACTCTTTAGTCTGGCTTCATTTGTTCAGCAAAATTATTTTGCAATTCATTCATTGTGTGTTCATCAGCTCCTTCAACTCCTGAGTAGTATTCCATTGTATGGATATGCTACAATTTCTTTTTCCATTTACCTGTTGATGGACATTTGGGTTGTTTCCTGTTTTGTGCTTTTACAAATAAATATTCTATGTATATTTGTTGTGTCCAAGTCTTTGTATAGACATTTATCAAAATATTTTCCAGTGATTGTACCATTTTGCTTTTCTAATAGCAATGTATGAGAGTTCCATTTGCTCCACATTTTCAACACTTTATATGGTCAGTCTTTTTAATTTTAGACCTTTTAAAACAGGGTTTCCAAAATTATGGGTTCCCTGGGCCACCTTGGAGGAATTGTCGTGGGTCACACGTAAAATACATTAACACTAATGATAGCAGATGAGCTGAAAAAAAAAAAAATCTCAAAAATATAATGTTTTAAGAAAGTTTACAGATTTGTGTTGGTTTGCATGAGGCCCGTGGGCTATGGGTTGGACAAGCTTGTTCTAAAAGGTGTAATTTGATATCTCATTGTGATTTAAATTTTTATTTCCATCTTTGCTAAAGATGTTGACATCTTTTCATGTACTTATTTGATATCTGTATATCTTCTTTGGTGGACTGTCTTTTCAAATCTTTTGCACATTAAAACATTTTTTCTTATCATTGAATTTTGAGAGTTCTTTATATAAGGGCTGTCTAGAAAGTATCTAGCCATGTAATATGAAAAATAGATGCATTTATGGCTAGAATTCTTCTGGACAGCCTTCATCTATTCTCAATACAAGTCCTTTATAAGATATGTACTTTCAGTTCTTGAGTTGTCTTTTCATTGTGTTAACAGTGTCTTTGAAGAGCAAAACTTCTAATTTTGATAAAGTCCAATATATATTAATTCATTTTTTTAATAGATTATGTTTTGGTATCAGGACAATATTTTTAACCTTAAAGTGATATGTTGTATTAAGAATCACTGATTTGCTTAAGATACATATTAACATAGAAATATTATTATTCAAATCAAGAACTATAGCCATTATTTTTGGGTGTCTTTGATGTTTAAACAAATCTCATTAAATTTAGTTAATATATTGTACACTTAAATTTAATCTGCATATTATTTATACACATGCATATTCCCTTGGTTCATTTCTCAACCTTGGTACTATTGATATACTAGACCAGTTAATTAGTCATAAGGCTGTTGTGTGCATTGTAGGATATTCAGCAGCATACCTGACAGCTATCCACTGGATTCCGGTGGAAGCCTCCAGATGTAACAATCAAAAAAGGCTCCAGATACTGCCAAATGTCCCCTGGGGGCAGGGGGCAGAATCACCCTGGTTGCAACCTATTCTAATGTATTGCACTTATGGACTTGATTCTGGTTCTGGCTGCCCCAGGCTGCCTGAATTATTCTTAAAGCCAGATGATAACCCCACAAAAAATAATGTTGTCCCTTTATCATTTGATTTGACTTCTGATGGTACCAAGAGAGACATATGCCCCTCTCTGAGCCTATGCTTATGGAAATGGATCCCAAACTACACACTAAGTTATTCTGCAGTAGGATCCCTTTTTTATTCTCTACTTTAATGGACACAAAAAATGCTAGGTATAATATTACTCCTAATTTAAGAATGGTTGACATTTTACCGTGTAAGTTACCCAATTCTTTTGCTTTTCATTAGCAGATACATTTGATACTACATCAAATATGACATTTTTTCTGACTTTTTACTTCAGATAGAATGTAGGCTGTCAATTAAACTGACTCCTAATTAATAAAATTTGTGCAGTTTTAGCTCAAAGAATAAGTTTTCTACATTATAAAGAAATAATATAGGAAATTTTGGAGGGCAAGCAGAGGCAGGAAAATACTTGTAAAATAATCATCATCATAGATACTATTTAGTGTTATTCTTTTCAGTTTATGATATATCCATGGCAATAATTTTTTATTAAAAAATCCACTTCTTATTTCAGACCATTTATAAGTTTTGGAAAGTAACTTAGTATTTTAAAGGATTTTTATATCTTCATTGCTAGGTTTCTTTTGTAGTAGATTGGAGTATCTTTTTTTCATAACAAAGAGATAATATTTCTACCATTCTACAAGTTTAAGAAAACAGCTGAGCTTCCTGTGTTATATTGTAGAAATGTAGAATATGGATTTCATTATTTTCCTTTTGAGAATGCAAATTACAAATGACACTGGATGGAGTTTGTAAGCAAGACAGATCCAATGATGGGAAGAAATTTCTTGGAATAGGATTCTTCATGAAATTGATAGCTAAGATTGAATATCCCCTTCCAGCCAATATACCACATTAAGTGATTGTTAGTGCAGTTAAAGGAATTCAAAAGGAAGATGATAAGCAATGTTGAACAAAACTCATCTTGTTTTTAAAATTGGCACCAAGTATTTTGATACCAATATTATAATATCTACCATGTGTAGTAATGATTCAAAGAGTGGTAGTTAGGCCTTTCTGAAATAATAAATTTGGTGGCAAATCATTTATTTTCAGGGCAGGGAAGCAAGTAAATGGTACTTTTAAGCCCTTAGGTCACCAACAGTCTTCACATTATTTTGCTGGGCGAGCCAATTCGCTCAAATTGCAAGGCAAGTTGCTGAAAGTCATTTTATTGTAATGTCATGCTGAATGTGGGATGGCATTTTTCAATTCAGGCTGAGAAAGTTAGGAAAGAATGGTGATTAAATGCTGGGAGTCATTGAGAATGTGATCTGGTTCCACAAACTGACAGAATTCAGAGGGAAGGGCCCTATCATTATTCCTTTCTGTATTTTAATTCTTTTTTTTTTTTACTCTAGAATGGAGGGTTCTTCCTCCTTCCCTTCTTTGCTCCCTCCCTTCCTACTTCCTTTCTCTCTTTTCCTATTCAGTGTATCAAAGAATGGAAATTCCATTTTAAAACTGTTATCTTTGGCCTTGTTTCCTTCTTTTGATTTCTTTCTTTCTTTTTTTTTTTAATTGTTTTTGACAGTGATAGAGAGAGAGAGATACAGAGACAGAGAGAAGGGGGAGGGCCCAGAACAGTTTCCATAGTTGCACGTCATTGGTTTTTCCACATAGTTTCATTCCACAGGTGGGCTTGGGGCTGCGCAGGGCATGAACTGGGCCGGGGTCTTGCCCTGGTAGGAACTGAACTGGGGGCACTCCCCAGTTCAGCATATGGGTCCACTGGGGCTGGGGCCAGGATTCAATCCTCGTTCCCTGGGTCTGCAAAGTGAGCGCCTAACCCACCGAGACATCCCGGCTTCCCCTCTTCTGATTTCTTTACTACCCCTTTTCTCTTTCTCCATTTCTGTCTTGTCTCCTTCTCTTCTTTCCCCTTGATCCTCCCTACATGGTTTTTTGCCATGTCATATTTGCAGTTTCTGATAGACACTAGGACCCACAGTTCTGTCTGCCCCAATAAATTAGCCACTATATCCCAGAAGCAGCATTGATAGTTTCTCTTCTTGGTTAGCTACTCTGAACTTCCATTTTTTTTTTCCTAATTATCAAAACTAGTCCTGCTAAGGCCCCAAGGGTCCAATGTCACATATGTGAAATTATTAGTCATACTACTGTGCATGCAAAGCCAGAAACTATTACATATTATTCTCAATTCTTATTTGAGGAATAGGAGATCGTTTTATATTTTAGGATCAATAGATCATAGGGCTCAGTATGTCATGTTTTGCTTACCTAGTTACTTAATATAAGCAAAGATTCTAATTTATTTCAGTGGACTTGTATTTAGTAAAAAATAAAAAGGTACCTATTTGTCTGATTAAATGGAGGCAGTGTAGTGCAGCTGGCTCCTACCCTGTGACCCTGCACACATGATTTAACTTCTTCAGGGCTCATTTTTCTCATAGAGGATAGAAATAATAGCTTTTCCCTTGCAATTCCAATGCGATTAAATAAAGTTATGCATGCAAGACAGACTACTCTATAAACTCTGGCATCAGAACTGTGTTTATATTTGGTTCTGTCACTTATGATTGTGGTGCATTATTTAACCTTTTTATGTCTGATTATTTATAAAATAGGGTTGGTTTTTAAGAGCGAATGAGATAATAATACATATTAAGTACTTGAAAGCCTAGTGTAACAGTGTAATCCTATTTTTAAAAACCACATTTACTATAAAATATGAAGAAAAACTCTAAGTATTAATGGCTTTTCCTAATAAGTGGTTTTGTGTGTGTGTAGGGCTTCTGTGTTCAATGATAGTTTGTAAAATTCATCCATGTTTTTACACATAGCTATTATGCATGCATTCTCATTGCTGGTACAGCAATTGCATGCACTCTATTGAGTGCATGTAATAAAATTAAATTATCCAATGAACTGTGAATGGACATTTAGGTGGAGTCCAGCTTTTGGTTGTTAATGAGAGTGCTATGAATATTCTTTCATCTATCTCGTGGTACATATGAATAGATTTTGGTTGAGCCTCTACATAGGAATGAAATTGCTGCATCATGGAGAGCGAGTCTTCAGTTTTAGTAGATAATTCCAAACTTTATTAGGATACTCATTTTTCCTCATCAAAGGCTTATATTGTCAGTCTTTTTAATCTTAGATATTCTGGTGAATGTTTAGTAATGTATCATTATGTTTTTAATTTGCATTTCTTTGACGATCAGTGAAGACCAGCTTTACATTAGTCTGTGGGCCATTTGAATATATCCTACTGTGTAGTGTCTATATTCTGCATTTATATCTCCTTTATTAGTTTTATGAGTTGAAAATACCATCTCCTTTCTATGACTTTCCTTTCAAGTCAATACTTTTGGGAAAAAAAGAGAATTTAATTTTAGCATAGTCAAAAATATCAATTCTTATGGCTAACGTACTCAGTTTTCTGTTAAAAACAAAATCATTTTCCTTCCCTGAGAATTTTATAATATTCTTCAATATTCTTCAGAATGCTTAATCGTTTTGGTTGAAAAATCTATCTGGATTTGATCTTTTTTTTGGTTGGTAGAAGGAAAGCATAAGTCTCATTTATATCTCATACAGTTATCCAACTATCCTATCATCATTTATTGAAATGTCACTTGTGTCATCTATTAATGAAGAGTCCACGTATCTGTTTCTAGGATCTCTGTATTGTTCCACTGGCATATCTTCTCTCTTTCTGCTAACACCATACTGTTTTTATAATCGCTACTTTATAACAAATAGACCAGGTCCTCACTCCCTAGTCATTTAAAAATTTTCTCAGCTAGGGCTTCCTGAAGTGAGTCTGAGGCCCATGAGGTCCCTAAATTCCTTTCTGAAGGCACATTTTCCCATATTTTCCAACTACGTATATGTGTGAGGCTGAATATTCTTCATATACTTCCATCAGCCATTTAATTCTGAAGAAGATATGATAAATTAGTAGAGATGAATAAATATGTAAAATAGGACCACTGTTTTTACTGATTGTTTTAAAAAAATACAGCAATTTTAAGTTAAAATGTTATTTATGTTCAAACAAAATATATTCATTGTTATTTTAAATGTAATCATAAATATTTTTAATGTGTTCCCAGTTTTAACATCTAATAGAGGAAATATCAATACATATGACCTATATAATAAAGGTTTTCAATAATTTCTCAGAGCACAAAATATTTGAAAACAGGTAGTCTTGGCTACTCTTGATCTTTTGCGCTTTCATGTAAATGATAGAAATATCAAATTCCACAAAAACAAAAATTCATTGAATTTTCATTGTGATTGCATTGAACCTATAGGTCAATTTGGAGAAATTGATTTTTCATATTAAGTATTTTGGGCAATTTATATGAGATTTCTTAGTTTCTTTCCACAATGTTTAATAGAGTTCTGTATAGAGTACGTACATTCTGAATTTGTTTTAGTTTGTGCTATTGTAGATAGTGTTTTCTGTTTTTTGTTGCTGGTATATAGGACTACAGTTGAATTTTATATATAAGATTTATTTTTATTGTTTTTGACAGAGAGAGAGATACAGAGACAGAGAGAAGGGGGAGGGCCCAGAGCAGTTTCCATAGTTGACAGCATTAGTTTCCATATAGTTTCACTCCACAGGGGAGCACAGGGCTGTGCAGGGCAGGGACTGGGCTGGGAGCCTCCCGCATAGGCCCCGGCAAGAACTGAACTGGGGGCACCCCCCAGTTCAGCATATGGGTCTGCCAGGGCCAGGATTCAATCCTCGGGTTGCAAAGTGAGCACTCAACCTGTTAAGCTATCCTAGCTTCCCCATAATAATTTTTTAAGCCTTATTATTATTTTTTTTATTGTTTTTGACACAGACAGAGAGAGACAGGGAGAAGGAGGAGGGACCAGAACAGTCTCCATAATTGTATGTCTTCAGTTTTTTGACATGGTTTCATTCCACACAGGTGGGTGGGGGGCTGAGCAGGGTGGGAACTGGGTAGGGGCCTTTCACATGGGAAGCTCGCCCTGGTGAGAACCAAACTGAGGGCCATAGCCCAGTTCAGCATATGGATCCACATGGGCTAGAGCCAGGATGTGATCTTCGTATCCCAGGGCTGCAAAGCGAGCATGTAACTTGCTGAGCCATTCCAGCTTCCCTGTATAATAGTTTTTCTGCATTTTATTTTGGATTTTCTACTTAGACCATCAAGTCCTCTGCCAATAATAGCAGTTTATAAATTTATTCATTTCCAATTCTTATACTTCTATTTCTTGCATATTTTCCTGCTGGTTTTGCAGTAACAAAGTTGAATAGTAATGTTCATAACAGACATGCTTGTCTAAAACTTAATTTCAAAGGAAAAGTTTTCAACTTTCACTACTTTGGTTCCACACAGGGTAGGAACCAAATAATTTTTTTGCTCATTTGATTTCCAGCTCGCTCCAGCTTTGTCTAATTTACTGTTGAAAATATCTGAGTTCAAAATTTTAGTACCGTAATTGTATTTTTTAAATCTAGACATTTTTGTAGTTTCTAGTTTTGAGCTAAAATTTTTCTGTTTCTTTGGATTCTTGAATACAATCAGCAGTTATTTAAAAAATCTGAGTTTGATAATTATAATGTAGTAAGCCCCTCTTTAAATCTGGTATTTATGTTTCTGCTTATATTCTTTCACTCTATTTTCATACTTTTTGGGTAGGATGTTTGAAAAATTGTTGGAACAATTGAGGCATAGAATGATGTTTTCTCCTAGAGAGGATTTTACTGCCTTTTCCTATGATATTTTTCCAGTTTTTCTTTTTGTTCGCCACAGAAGGATTTTAATCTGTATTGTTTAGTTATTCTTTGTAGGAAGTGCCCCAATTTTATCCTTTTTGCATAGTGGAATGACATTTATCTGTGTACATCTTCTAAGTTACCCAAGTCTTAGCAGTTTTTAAAAAATTCCAACTATGGGAAAACAAAATGTTTCAGTGACTTCCTTAGTATAATAACATTTACGTGTTACAGAATATAATTTATGTACAGGCTGGAGGCAGTGTTGTTTTATTGTTAAACTAATTTTTAGATGTATTAGCCAAGAAATATTTTTATTAGAATTTAATTGCTGAGTTCTTTATGATAACTGAGCAAGATTTCTTTGAGCCCTTTTTATGTCACTATTGGGTTCATATCATAAACACTAAAGGAAATGTTTGAATTTCTATTAGCTTCCATACACAATTCATCTAAAAACTTTGCTTAGGGTTTCTAGCTCTAGAACTTTTATGCTAGGAAGGTTACATATTAAAGCAATAAGAATATGGGCATTGGCTTATCAAAAGTGGCTTTAAGTCATGACTTACCCTCTTGCTACATGGGTGACACAGGACATATTAACTACCGGTAATCGTTCTAAGTCTTCGTTTTTTAGGTTGGGGATAGACAGTTTTTATCTCATGAAATTGATGTGAAAATTAAATGAGATGTTGCTTATAAATTGTTTAACACATTGCCTGGCACTCTCTGAATGCTTGATGGGTCTTAGCTGTTAGTTTTATTGAGAAGATATAATTTTATTGTAATTCATTTAAGAATGGAGTTTGATTAAGAAACATCCTATCCTCTCTGGCTCTGGCTCTTTAGATAGCATTCACCTGAGCATATATTTCTATAAGCAGAGAACTGGAGCTGTTCCTCAAGGTAATTTTCATTAGCATTACTTCCAAGGCATGACCTTCTGACTGCATAGTGTACGAGTATGTACACTTGTTCTTGAATCCACTACAGGGCATACATGTCTGCATGTTTAATTTTATGTGTTTGAATTCTTCTGATGTTCTGTCTACCTTTCATTCTTTTATCTATTATAGTAGTTCTCATGTTTGTCCATAAATAACAGTGTTCATTCAGGTCACTAATAAAAATGCTAAACTCAGTAGAACCAAGGTAATATTGCAATAAATTATATGTAATAAAATCAGAAAAAAAAAGGCAAATTTCATTTAGTAGGAGTATCACACTGGTGGCTCATATAGATCCCTATAGTCTTTTCTAAGGGTGAATAGACATTCATGTTCAATAATATTTCCAGACTTTTTCCTGGACAGCAAATCAGTTAGTGTGTAGTTTTCATAATTTGAAAACTAGGACATTGTTTTTAAAATTTTGATACCAGAATTTTGCTGAAATTTTCCCACATTTATTAACATTAGATCACTCTTATACTTTCCACAATATGATCATTTATGGATGGGAGAAATACACTTATTTGAAGTGGTCATTTGCTTTTTTTTACATCTTTATTGAAAAACCCAAAACTCAGTTTTCCTTCTTAAAAACAGCCAATAGTTATACTATGTCTTTCTAAATACTAAGAACTTTTTATAATTTTCATGACCTAGTTTTCTTGATGCTATAATATACTTACATATGTCTATTTTACTTAAGATGGCCCAATCTCCCTTCCTCCCTTTTTGTGACACATTATTTTGATGGCAAGAAATAATAGGTGTGTGTGATAGAGAGATTCTTGCAACAGATCGCTATACCTTTCATTTTAGTAGAGCAATTAAGCAGTATCTGTTCTTATAAAACCAAAGAAGAATTAATTGCATTGAAAAACCATTGGTAAAGTGTTAAGATTATAGTAAATATATGCACATATATGAGTGCTAAGTCAAATAACTGAATAAGATCACTATTCAAAAATAATTATTTCTTTAGCATGCCATATGGTTACTTACAGAATAATATACTTTTATAAGAACAAGGGACATTAACAAGTACTGAATTAAGAATTCTTATTTTTCTATGAACAAAACAGAAACCAAGACAGGAGAAATTACTTGCCCTAAATCACATGGTTTTGGTGGTGAGACAGATACAATCTTGACTTCCACTATGTTTTGACCACTTGCTCTTATAATCCAAAAGCTTACCACATGAAAAGAGCTGATTTCCTGATGTGGCAGAAGACTTAGTAAGTGTATACTGTTCAATCATTCTGTGGGAGGAAAAACAGTCAAAATGGAACTTGTGAAATAATTGCTGCAATAAGAAAAAGAATCCCCCAGTCAGTTTCTTGTTCCTTTTGATGTCTGAATTTGCAGAAGTGACCTTTGGGTTCAAAGAAATAAAAGATATATTCCAGTATCACCATGTGTGGAGGAGGCAGGATCAGGATTGGGGCAATAATATGAGGTTCTTGGGCCTTAAAGGTTTCTTCATTAATTATCTTTGAAAAGTTCAGTTGTTTGTTCTGAACAAAATAAAAGCATGAGCTGCAGGAACAGAATAAAATATCTAACTCCTGGGAACTACTCAAGATATTCCTCATAACCTTTATACCTGGCACAGTAAAATGTAACCACATTACTGGGTAGTGTATTTCACCTCTTTTTCCTCTCTGTTAAACCATCTTCTTATTCTCTATCCCTGTCTCTTCCTGTGTCTGTCTGTTCATCTCTGGTCTGTTCCTTACTGTTCAGTGCATCTTCGAAATCCATCTCCGAAGCATTACTGTAAACCCCTTGCTTGTGCTTAGTCTGTTCTCTTTGTGACAGACACAGCATCGAAGTTGACTTCTCAAAATTCTGCCTGAGAAACTCTTTCTCTAGTAGCTCAGTATTCTAGGAACAGGTAGAGGGTATTAGAGCATTTAAGAGCTGCAGTGCTCCCAAACGTCTTTCTCTCCTGGAATGTTTGCCCTCTCAGTTTTCTAAGTGGAAAGTGATAAAAAAAAATAATAATGCAATTTTAAGTCAACTAGACTGTTACATGGTGAATATTAAGTCATAAAAAATGCTATTTTATAAGGCAACATATAAAATGAATAATCTTCATATCCTCATTAGCGAGTAGGTAGTACAATTTCAAGGTGATTGTATCTATTTGTAGATGTATCGAGTGTTTCTTTTGGAATCTGTTTCAGAAGTAATTATATTTGGAATGCTGAATGTTCATGCCCCTTTCTTTTTATATGTATGTGCCATCCTTAAATAGCACTGGCAATTGCACTTAAGTTACAGAAATAGTGCTGGCCCAAGTATTTCTTTCTTTTTGACATTGGGTATATTTATTGTAAATAGCAACATTTTAGCTTAATTATACATTGTTTCTCATATTGATAATGCTTCTGTGGCTTATATATTTTGCAGAGGTATATCTTTCAATTATCACATAAATAACCAAGGCCTTCCTGAGTAGAAGGTCATAAAAGCAAAAGGAAGCATATAACCCAGTAGATTTTATTGTTCATAACTTCTCATCTATTGCCTATTTTATATACAAAAATGAATTCTGTTTTAGCTCATATACATGTTCCTGTGCCCAGCTGGGAAATAAATTTGCAGTAAAATGATACAATTAAAAATCACTCTCAGATAGTATTTTCCACTTTGACAAAAGCCTTCAATATCTTTAGCCAATGGAACAATTCAAATCTTGTTCCATTTCTTGGTCAAAATGCTATTTGTTGCTACTTGTTATTTTTATATGAGGCTTCTGTTGTACCTGAAATCATAGCAAATGCAAAGTCATCTGTTTCGTTTGCAAAAATGGTTAAACTAACAGGCCTTTTCTAGGATGTCCAGTTGCTTTCTTTTTTTTACATTTAAGGTGCCCTCCCCCCTCACCTCCCCACCCCCAGGCAACCACCAAACCACTGACAGTGTCTGTGAGTTTTTGTTTCTTTGTGTACTTTCAGTTTTATATTCCACCTATGAGTGAGGGCATATGTTTCTTGATTCCTTCAGTCTGACTTATTTCACTTAATAAGATGTTTTCAAGGTTCATCCATGTTGTCACAAATTGCTGTATTTCATCTTTTCTTATTTCTGAGTAATATTCCATTGTGTAAAGGTACCACAATTTCTTTATCCAGTCATCTCTCAAAGGACACTGTGATTGTTTCCATGACTTGGCCACTCTTAACAGTGCTGTGATGAACATTGGAGTATGTATATCTTTGTGAGTTAAAGTTATCAGGTTTTTGGGTAGATACCCTGAAGAGGGGTTCTGGGTCATGGCAATTCCACTCCTAATTTTTTGAGGAATCTCCATGCTGCCTTCCATAGTTGTTGTACCAGTTTACATTCCCACCAGCAGTGTATGAGGGTTCTTTTTTCTTCACAACCTCTCCATCACTTGCTACTCCTTGTTTTGTTGATGATAGCCATTCTAACAGGTGTGAGGTGGTATCTCATTGTGGTTTTTATTTGCATCGCCCTATACCAACAGGTGTGAGGTGGTATCTCATTGTGGTATTTATTTGCATCTCCTAATTGCTAGTGATGCTGAGCATTTGTTTCATGTGTCTGTTGCTTCCTGAACTTCTGCAGGAGTGGAAATTCACTGCTTCATGAGGAGACTATTCTTTCCTTATTTTAAACTATACTGACATATAATTGACTTACACTGTGTAAATTTAAGGTAGACAATGTGATAATTTGATAGACATGTATTGGAAAATCATTACCACAATAAGGTTATCACATTCATCACCTCAATTATCTTTTTTCATAGTGAAAACATTTAAGATCTACTCTCAGCTTTCAAGCCCATACATAGTATTAACTATAAATACCATGCAGTATATTAGTTCGCCAGCATGTATTCATCTTATAAGTGGAATTTTGTACCCTTTGACCAACATCTTTCCATTCCCCAACACCCCCTTCAGCCCTGGCAGCCACTAATATACTCTGTGTTTGACTTTTTTTTTTAAGATTCCACATATAATTGAAATCATATCGTATTTGTCTTTCTCTGACTTATTTCCCTTAGCATAATGCCCTCAAGGTCACATATTGCAGTTTTTTCTTCTTTATCAATTCATCTATTGGTAGTATGTAGGTTGCTTCCATGCCTTAGGTGTTGCGAATAATGCTTCAGTGAAAATGGAGTTAGAGCTATCTCTTCAAGATAGTCATTTCATTTCATTCAGATAAATACCCAGAAGTGGGATCAATAGATTATATGGTAGTTCTACTTTTAATTGTTTTAATAACCTTCATGTTTTTCATAGTAGCTACACCAATCAATGTACATTACCTCCAACATTGTACAGGGTTCTGTTTTTGAAGAAGCTGTTCTTAATTTTAGACAGTTTTAGGTTAAAATTATTTACTTTTTAAAATACAAATATCATCTTTTCTGTAACTCCTCTTATTCTCTCTTCTTGTTTCCTGCTAAGTGACATAGATCTGGTTTAAACAGGAATGATTTTGGTGTTCTTGAAAACAGCTCGCTTTGGTCCTCAGCATGTCTTCTCCTGCCTCAGCCTCTGTTTACAGAGCTGCCAATCTGGTGCCCCACTTCCAGCCTTCACCTGCCAGTCTTTGTCTCTCCTAGATGCACTGAAGAATGCCAAGTTCTCCTTTATTGTGACAGAAAGGAAGTGTCATAGAAAGAGAGAGAGGAAGACAGGGAGAGAGAGATGAATAAGAAAGATGCACATAGACAAAGAACGAGATAGAGTTTCAGAAGTTAGATCCAGAAAGGGAGAGTGGAGCCAAGAGGGTTGGCATGTGCTTACGTTTTGATAGACTTCTCAACTTCAGTATCTTTTAAAAATGAAGCTCCTGGTCAGTGTATTTTGGCAATCTCTTAACACTTTGATTCATATTGAGCTTTTAGCCAAGGCACACCCCCTACCCAACATTTTTTAAACAAACAAATAGTACTTTAACATTCGTTAAGATCTGATTCTGTGCCTGAACAGCCTTTAAACTCATGTAACTCTACCATATACATAAAAAATCAGTACTCTTTTTTTATATCTATTTTACAGATAAAGGGACTGAAACACAAAAAGGCTAAGCAAGTCATTCCTGTGTACACACTGAATAAATGACACAGCACATTCCATCCTATTCTGTGCTTGGGTTTGCACAGTTTTGATACAATGTACATTTTATAAAATTTAGGCTACCTTGTATGGTATCTATTTTCTTTTTGATAAATTTTGTCCATTATTTGATCCTGTCATTTTTAATTCTAAGTCACTCCTTGTGCTGGCTATGTCTCTCATTTTCTTTTAATAGCAAATAATAAGCATACCACTTTTTCCTCA
Organism: Craseonycteris thonglongyai; assembly: GCA_004027555.1. Classification (NCBI taxonomy): domain Eukaryota; kingdom Metazoa; phylum Chordata; class Mammalia; order Chiroptera; family Craseonycteridae; genus Craseonycteris; species Craseonycteris thonglongyai. The sequence goes on from PVKE010034514.1 coordinate 17,003, forward strand.
TCCAAAGCATTCACTGAATTGATTAATAGAATGGCTATATATCATTGGAATACAATGTTATATGCTCTGAACCTTTTCTCCAAATGATATTGATTTATGTGTCCATACCCTTTAGATCAAAACATTTACCTATTTTATTACGAATGGAATTACCATACGACCCAGCCATCCCTCTACTGGGCATCTACCCAAAAAACTTGAAAACCTTGATCTTTAAAGATGTTTGTACCTGCATGTTCATCGCAGCACTGTTCACAGTGGCCAGAACATGGAAACAACCAAAATGCCCTTCGATAGACGACTGGATAAAGAAGATGTGGTACATTTACACAATGGAATACTACTCAGCGAT
>PVKE010034515.1:0-17353 GCA_004027555.1 Craseonycteris thonglongyai
ATCTTCAATTTCACTCATCCTTTCCTCTAGCTGGTCAGCCCTGTTTCCTATGCTGGTCAGTTCTTTTTTCAGCTCTCCCATGATGCCTTTCATTTCAAGGAGTTCCTTTTGGTTCTGCTCTAGCTTCGCAATTTTGTTGGTAAAGTACTTATTTTGCTCAGAAAATTTCTTGTTGAGGTCATTTAACTGTGTCTGGGTACTTTGCCAGCATTGGGTGAGATCTCTGAGTGTCTTGATTAATGCAGCCCTGAATTCTGTTTCACTTAGATTTGATTCCAAGTGTACAATGTCCTTTACTAAAGACTGCCCCTGATCTTCTGGAGGGGCTTTGGATTCTGAGGTGTGCATTGTGTTTGATGTTGTGGTTTTTGCTTTACGCATGAGTCTGTTTTCCCTCTGGGGTTTGCCTAGCAGATGGGCTTCTCTTTATTTTTTCGTTTGGGCTCAGTTGTGTGAGAAGGAGATTTTGGGAGAGGCTTGGGGAAGCAGACAGCTTCTGTGTCCTGGGGCACTTCAGGTTGCTGTCTTAGCTGTTAGATAGCAGGGTAGTAAAGGTGTGTCCAGGGGTGGGGGCATGTGAGTAGGAGGTAGGGCGGGCCTGAGACACAATAGGAGATTCGTCTTTCAGCAAGGCGGCTGGTGGTTCAGTGGGGGTGGGGCGCAGGAGCTCTGGTCTTTCTCTCCTCAGCTTGGCTGCCCCTCCTTCAATCCTTTCTGTAAACCATGCCTGCAGGGCAGCACTTGGATGGGCTGGGGCTTGGCAGAGGCCCTGGTTGCTACGCAGTCTGGCGCACCAGCAATGACACCAGTCTGCAGCCCAGTTGCGCGCGCGGGCTGCAACGCCCCAGAGGCCCGGTGGGCGGGACGCCAAAATCCCAGTTGCACGCTTGCAAGCAGGCAGCAGTGCTGCAGCAGCCTGGTGGGCAGGGCGCCAAAAGCCAGTCTTGCACGCAGGCAGTGGCGTTGGGACGGCCTGGTGGGCAGGGCGCATAAAGCCCAGTTGCGTACCTGCGCACTGGCAGCGGTGCTGCAGCGGCCTGGTGAGCGGGGCACCAAAAGCCCAATTGCGTGCTGGCAAGCAAGCAGCGGTGTCGTGGCGGCCTGGTGGGGAGGGTGCTGAAAGATCAGTTGCACGCTGGCAGCAGCACCTTGGCCTGGTGAGTGGGGCTCCGAAAGCCTGGGTGAGTGCACACAGTGGTGCCACAGTGGCCCAGTGGGCGGGGCGCCGAAAGCCCTGTGCGTACAGGCCATAGCTTGGGCGGCAGCCGCTCTATGCTCCCGGCTCTGTTGAGACCGCTGGATTCACCCTAAGCACGTCCAATGCAGCTATGCCCACTGAAGCCCCAGCCCTCACTCCAAGAGCCCTGTCTTCAGAAGGCGCTCCTTCACAGTCAATCTCCTCTGTAAATCAGGGGTGCTGAGCTGTTGTGGACTGGTGTCCTGCTTTCACCCCGCCCGCTGGGAAGTGCAGCTGCCCTGCTCCACAGTCCCTGTTCCACTTTAGGCTTTGTGATCTGATTAGGGCACTGTGTGCTGTCCCTTGAGTTCGGATGTTAAATTGTCCACAGTCTTGTGGGGATTCCACGCTCCCTAGGTCTCGGCTTCCAGCCCACCCTCGATCCAGCTCCACCTTGACCGTAATCCCCCGACCCCCCTTTGTTTTTGCCAGCCACGGGTCGCACTCCGAGTCTCTGTCCCGGAACCACTGCTTCCCTTTTCCTCTCCCGGTCTCCCCTTTTTTCTCTAACCTTTGGGTGTTGTTCTGCGTTGTGTGGTTCTCTTAGTTGAAGTTTCTTCTCAGGGTTTCCCCTGCGGATTCCCCTCTGTTCATAAGGCCCTTCCCAGGCAGTTATCGGTGTTCTCCTCTCATGCTGCCATCTTTTTCACCCCCAAGTTTTCGTAATTGTAACTTTCACTTCCACACACGAAAGCGTCCTTCACCTGCTGTTCTTTGCTGATTCTCATAGTCACCAAGTCACCTTTTCAGGAGCTGGCCTGGCCTCTTGAGCATAGGACACCCCACTCCCCCAGTTTGGTTCTTTGCCTCTTGATTCAACCCCTGGCTCTAGGGGGTGTGCCTCCCATGTGGGAGGCCCCCAGCCCAGTTCCTGCCCTGTGTGGCCCCCGCCCACCTGTGTGGAATGAAACCATGTCGAAAACTGATGACGTACAACTATGGAGACTATTCTGGGCCTTCCCACTTCTCTCTGTCTCTTTCTCTCTGTGTCTCTGTCAAAAAAAACCCAACAATAAAATCTTTTTAAAAATCACATGTTTTTTCTCTCTCAAATATTTCTTAAAAAAAAATTGAGACTTAGAGAGCATAAGTCACTTACCCAATATCACAGAGATAAACATATGAGCAGGCACCTTACCTCAGGTGTCTGACTACAGGTTGACATCTCTGTCACTGTCACTGCTTCTAGACTCAATATATTGCAATACGTCTCTTTCCACACTGATCTATGGTAACTCTAAAATTCTATCAATTTCAATGTTGGTAAATGCAAAGTCCTCTTCCCAGTAGCCATCAAGCTGGTCCTTCTAGATCTGACACAACTGCCCACTGCTCACCAGCCCCCTCATTTCGCATGTGCCATGAAGCACCCTCCTGGCTTCCCACTCACCTCTATGACTTCTTTTCCTTGGAGTCCTTCTCTGGCTCCTCCTCCATAAATCACCTTCAAATATTTGTCAGTTGTTTCTCTCTTTATTCTAAATGCTCTCTCTAGGTGTTTATAGTCATTACTACCTTAAATATTTAACTAAACAAAAATGTCTTGAACCAAAAAATCAACTAATGTAGCTTAATGCTCTTCCTATGCTCTATTCTTAGATTTTCAAATATTCACTACCATTTCCTTTGGGTGTCCATATCTACATAAATTTTCTGTTGCTGTTGTAAGAGATTACCACAAACCTAGTGCCTTTAAATATCACAAAGTGTTGAGAAGATTGACAGGTCTCACTGGGTTAAAATCAAGGTGTCAGTGAGACTGTGATTTTTCTAGAGTTTTATGAAAATATGTTTTCCCTACTTTTTCCAATGTCTACAGGTATCCAAATTCCTTGGCTCACAGCTCTTTCCCGTATCTGCAGAGCCAGTAGCATTATGTCTCCCTGACAATTCTTCTGTAGCCATACCTTCCTTGTCCAGAGCCAAAACGGGTTCTTCAATTTTAGATATGCTTGTGATTACACCAGTGTAATCCTTTGTCAAAATTAACCTTCCAGAATATTTATTTTGTTATTCCCCAAGTTAAAAGCCTTCCACTGAAGAGTAAAAATCTGTGGTCAAGGGCTGATCTGTATTTATTTTGTATTCCCAGAGCCTGACATGACCATCTGTCATCAGGATCCTAAAATGATTCTCAGTCTTACAAATATTGAAATTATGGCAATGGAGTGTCTTAAAACTGAAGTAAGAGAAAGAGTATGAGATCCTGTAAATTTTGTTTAATAGTGAATAAAATGCAACTAATAACAATAATTTTGTTCCTAGAGTAAAATTTTCAGTATTTTATATTCTCTTATACCATGTTCCTCATAAAACTGACATTTATATTCATTCAGCTTTAGATGAAATCATTGAGGATGGTTTATAAAATGTACTTAGATACTTGTTTATTCAAGAACAGATTATTTTTATGTTTTCCATAACCTACTTCTCTACATTACCTGAATAGAAATCAGAAGACTGGCCAGGTATTCTGTGATGGCAGCCACCTGGAATATGTGGCACCTAGCACTGGACATGTTAACATTAACTTTTTGACTTCAGCTCTTGGCTCTCACTGTCAATTACAAGAGCAGTGACATAGCCTTGTGAATGGTTCATTGTAGGACACATAAATTATCTCAGTTTTGTATAAATTCTTCATATTCTTTGTTAGATTTATTCCTAGGTATTTTATTTTTGTTTATTTTTGTTTTATGTTTGCAGTATCAAAAGGGATGGAATTTCTCATCTCTCTGATGTTTCATTGTTGGCATATAAAAATGCACTTATTTTTGTACATTGATTTTGTATCCTGCAAATTTACTGTATTTGTATATTATTTCTAAGAGATTTCTGTAGAGTCTTTAGAATTTTCTAGATAAAGGATCATGTCATCTGCAAAGAGTGACAGTTTGACTTCTTCTCTCTCAATTTGAATACTTTTTATTCCTTTCTCTTGCCTGATTGCTCTGGCTAGAACTTTCAACACTATGTTCAATAGCAGTGGTGGTAGGGGACATCCCTGTCTTGTTCCTGATTTTAGGAGAATAGGCTTCAGCTTTTCCCCATTCAGTATAATATTACTTGAGGGTTTGTCATATAAGGTCTTTATTATGTTGAGGTACATTCCTTCAATTCCCATTTTATTCAGTGTTTTGATCATAAATGTATGTTGTATCTTGTTAAATGCTTTTTCTGTATCAATTGGGATAATGACATAATTTTATCTTTTATTTTGTTTATGGGCTGTATTACATGGGATGATTTGCATATGTTGACTCATCCATGTGCTCTGGCGATGAATCCCACTTGATCATGATTTATAATTTTTTTTAATGCATTGTTGTATTCTATATGCTAATATTTTGTTTAGGAGTTTTGCAACAGTGTACATCAGAGATATTGGTCTATAGTTTTCTTTTATGGTCTTGTCCTTCGCAGGTGTTGGTATCAGGGAAATGTTGAACTCATAGAATGAACTGGGGAGTATTGACTTATCTTCAATTTTTTTAGAATAGTCTGAGGAGCTTTGGCATTAGCTCTTCTTTGAATGCTTGGTAAAACACTGTTAAAACCATCTGGTCCAGCACTTTTGCCTTTAGGGAGGTTTTAGATAACTATTTCAAGTTTTTTACTGTTGATTGGTCTATTTGGGTTATTCAGTTCTTCTTGGTTCAGTCTAGGTAAATTACATGTTTCTAGAAATTTGTCTATTTCCCCTAGTTTGTCAAATTTGGTGGCATAAAGTCTTTCATAATAATTTCTTATGATTGTTTGTATTTCTGTAGTATCAGTCATAATTTCTCCCCTCTCATTTATAATTTTGGATATATGTGATTTTTCTCTTTATCCTTTGGTAAACCTAGCCAGTGCTTTGTCAATTTTATTGATTTTTTTCAAAGAACCAGCTCTTTGTTGCAATAATTTTATTAATTGTTTTTCTGTTCTCATTTTCTTTAAGTTCTGCTTTAATTTTTATTAGCTCTTTTCTTCTGCTGGCTTTGAAGTTCTTTTTTTTTTATAAAGATTTATTTTATTGATTTTTGACAGAGAGAAACAGAGACAGAGAGAGACAGAGAGAAGGGGGAGGGCCCAGAGCAGTCTCCATAGTTGACATTAGTTTTCCATATAGTTTCACTCCACAGGCGGGCACAGGGCTGCGCAGGGCAGGAACTGGGCCAGGAGCCGCCAACATAGGTCCCGGCAAGAACTGAACTGGGGGCACACTCCAGTTCAGCATGTGGGTCCGCATGGGCCGGGGCCAGGATTCGATCCTCGGTCCTTGGGGCTTCAAAGTGAGCGCTTTACCTGCTGAGCCATCCCAGCTTTCCCATGAAGTTCTTTTGTTCTTCTTTTCCTAGTTCTTTAAGATGGAATGTTAGGATCTTTACTTGTAATTTTTCTTGTTTCTTGTTTGTTGATAGGCCTGTAATGATATAAATTTTCCTCTTATTACTGCTTTCGCTGTGTCTCAATAATTTTGATATATAGTGTTTTCATTATTGTTACTTCCTATATATTTTTTAACTTCTTGTTTTATTTCTTCTTTGATCAGTCACTTTTTAATAGGATGTTGTTCAATCTCCATCTATATGTGATTTTTTTCTCCTTTCTTTTTACAGTTGATCTCTAGTATCAAAGCTTTGTGGCCTTAGATTACACTAGTATGATTTGAATATACTTAAATTTGCTTAGGCTGTATTTGTGTCCCAGGATATGGTCTATTCTTGAAAATGTTCCATGTGCACTAGGAAAAATATGTATAGTCCTGTGTTGCAAAATGGAGTGTCCTATAAATGTCAATTATGTCCAATTGCTGTAATGTATCATTTAAGTCTGCTATTTTATTATTTATTTTCTGCTTGATGATCTGTCCAAGGTTGCCAAGGGGGTGTTGAGGTCCCCTATTATAATTGTGTTTTGTTAGAGTCTCCTATTAGATCTGTTAGTAGTTGCTTTGTAAATTTTGGTGCTTCCTGATTAGGGGCATATAAAGGATGTCCCAAAATTCACGCAAGAAGTGACGCAAATGACGCAATTCAAATCTTGTGTGAATTTTGGGATACCCTTTATATTAATGAGTGTCATTTTTTCTTGATGTACTTTTCCTTTTATTATTATTATGAAATGTCCATCTTGATTTCTTAATACGTTTGTATAATCCAGAAGTCTATTTCATCAGAAATCAGTATGGCCACTCCTGATTTTCTCTGAATGCCATTTGCATGAAGTACTGTTTTCCACCCTTTCACGTTGAGCCTATGTTTGTCCTTGTGGCTGAAGTATGTCTCTTATAGATAGCATATGATTGGGTTATGTTGTTTTTTTTTAATCCAATCTGTTACTCTGTGCTTCTTTATTGGTATATTCAGTCCATTTACATTTAGGGTAGGGATTGATATGTGAAGATTTCCTGTATCCATTTTTTCCTTGCTAATTATTTATTTGTTGTTCCATCTTTTCTTTCATTTATTATGATTTCTTGATTCAGGTTGAAAAACCTCCTTCAGTATTTCTTGAAATGGCAGCCTTGTGCTGGAGAACTCTCTCAGCTTATGTATGTCTGAGAAGGTCTCTGTTCCTCCTTCATATCTAAAGGTTAATTTTGCTGAATAGTTAATTCTTGGACGGTAGTTTCTTCCTTTTAAACATTTGATAATTTGGTTTCACACCCTCCTGGATTGCAGAGTTTCTTCTAAGTCTGATGATAGCTTGATATATATTCCTTTAAAGGATATATATCATCCACACCCCTCACCCTCTGACTCCCCAGCTGCCTTGAGGATTCTTACTTTGTCTGTGGTTTTTACACCTTCAGAATAATGTGCCCTTAGGGAAAACTTGCAAGGGTCTAACTAGTGAGTGTTCCTGTTTTCTTCTTGAATTTGGACTTCCAGTTCTTTCCATAGGTTTAAAATTTTTTCATCTACTATCTGCTTTAAAAGACTCTGAGAAGATTCTACTCACTTCCTTCTCCTACCCATATTATTGAAATGTTGCTCTTTCTAATGGAGCCAGATAGTTCTTGTAGAGATTTTTCATTTCTCTTGACTCTCATATCCCTTTCTTCTTCCATCTGTGAAATTTCCATATTTCTATCTTATATGTCATTAATTCTTCCCTCCATCTGGCCAGCCCTGTTTCCTATGCTAGTTTGGTCTTTTCTCTTTTCTCCTATTATGCCTTTTATTTCCAGGAATTTCTTTTAGTGCCACTCTAAATTCTCAGTTTTGTTGGTATTCATTTTGATCAGAGATTTTCTTATTGAAGTCATTTAACTGTGTCTGTGTACTTTGCCAGCATTTTTTGAGCTCTTGAGTGTCTTGAGAATTGCAGCCCTGAATTCTGTTTCAGTTAGATTATAGGTTTCCAAATCTGTAAATTCTTTTTCTGGAGATTTTTTATTTTCTTTAAGACTGGCTTTGGACCCTGAGGCATTAATTGCATTTGATATTTTGTTGTTGTTTAAGGCATGAGTATGTTTCCCCTCTGGGGGCTTTTCGAGAAGATAGGCTTCTCCTTTTTTTGACCCAGTTGTTTTAGTCTTGATGCTTCCCCACTTTGGGGAAGTGAGGTGGTCCGGGGCATAGTATGTTTGTGATGTCAGTGTCAGAAAAGGCTGATTGCTGCAACTGTTATTCAGTCTTCCTCAGCTCTCCGGTCTGTTTTTACAGGGGCAGGATTAGTTAGGGATGTCCCTGGTTTGCGTCACAGGGTAGTTACAGTTTACCTTTTTCTCTCTCGCTGTATAACACGTAGTAGTTGGGGTTCAATTGAGGGGGATGAGTTTTTGGACAGGGTTAGGGGAAGCAGTCAGCTTCTGTGTCCTGGGGTTGCTCTCCAGAGATCTGGCTTAGCTAATATTAGACCGATCAGTTGGGGATGGGAGAGTTTCAGGATGATCTCAAGACATTATAGCAAATTCCTCTATCAGCAGGGGGACCAGCAGGTCAGTGTGTATGCTGTCTCAGCCCTTTTCCAGAGGCAGTTCTGCTTACCCAAATACAAGGTAGGATTTGTCTCTCTCAGAGACAATTTGTGAGTCTGTGTTACTAGGTTTCAGGGTGCCAGCCCAACTGGTTTAGGGCTGGGCAGGCAGGCTTGGTTGAGAGAGAGGCTAGTCTTGACACGAGTAGGGTGGCTGGCTCATGGCTCAGCTTTGCACTTTCTTCCCTAGCTCTCACTATTGCCTTTTCCAGGAGGGTGCTCTGCTTTCTCTGCTGTGTTCTTCGCCTCACTGTCACCCAGAGACCATTCACTCTTTTGAGTCCGCACTTCTGGGCTTCAGGGTCCCTGCCCAGCTGGTTGAGTGCCAATTGGGCAGGCACAGCCAAGATATGGACACAGATCCTGCTGTGAACAGGGAAGGCAGTCCACCATAATGGAGGTGCAGCTCAGTCTTTCTCTTTCTCCTTTGTTGGTGCCCACTCCTCTTCTAGGGCTGCACTTTGATTTTGAAAGCCAGTGGCTGGGGAAGCAGTTTCCCTCAGACGATTCATATTCAAATCAGCTCTGCTGGGTCTGTAGACTAGAAACTTTGTATACCCTGTTCCTTCTATGCCCCAGACAGTTAAAGCAGTCCTACTCTGTTCCTATTCCACAAGGACACGGTGTTCCAAAAGTGTGCTGCCCTCAGGGTGCCTCCACTTGTGTTCAGATTTTAAGTTGACCACAGACTCAGGGGCCCTCCACTCTCTCTGAGTCTCGGCCTTCGGTCCACATAGGATCTAGCTCCACTTTGACTAGAGTCACCAGGCCCCCTTTTGCTGCCAGCCCCAGGTCACATGCCACGACCCTGTCTCTGCACTGCTCCTTCTTGTTTTTTCCCACTCTCCTCCTTTTCTCGAAGCTTCAGGTGTTGTGTTGCATAGTGTGTCTCTCTCAACTGAGACTGTGTTTCTCAGGGTTTCTCCCTGTGGAGTCCCCTTTGTTCGAATGTGCCTTCCCAGGTAGGTTTCAGGATTTTCCTCTCACATCGCCATCTTAGAAGTCCCTCTCTATATTCTCTTGAATTATCTGTTTAAATATTTTGCCCATTCTTTTCCAGTTTTTATGAACTTTTCTAGGGGAATAATTTTAGATTCACAGAAAATTTGCAAAGATAGAGCAGTTGTATACCCTTTACATAGTTTCTCTTAATGTTAATATCTTATATAATTATGGTACATTTACCAAACTGATATTAACCTTTGAATAACACTGTTAAATCAAGTTCAGACATTATTCCGATTTCACCAGTTTTTCTGCTGATATACTTTTCAAAATTTTACTCCATGGTAAAATCCAGAATAAAATTTTCTAGTGTTAAACATTTCTTCCCTCATTGTATAAATCTCTTGGGTATTTTTATCTTGGAGAAGCTGTACCTGGAGCCATTCTGCCCCAATCTGTACTGAATGATTTCTAGATCTTCTCCATAGTTACAATCTTGAGGTCTTCCTTTACCTTTATCCTGGGAATTTTGTTCACCTCCCTCTTTGGTTATATCTATTGTTTTCTAGATCTTATGGATTTCTCATTCATGGCTCTGTCTTTTTTGACTTACTATCTCATTTTGGTAAAACACGTGTTTTTGGATATCCCAGATAAAGGGAAGATAAAAAATGTTTTCTGCATAGGTAACTTTATTCTATCCTTACATTCAATTGTTTTTTCTGGCTGTAATTGTTAATTTATATATCAACTTGGCTAGGGTAGAGTAATCAAATATTAATGTAGATATTGCTGTGAAAATATTTTGTAAATGTGATAAAGGTCTATAATCTGTTGAGAAATTCTGTCTCAAGAATGAGTTTCCAGGCTACCAACCTGCCCCACAGTTGTGTGAGCCAAGTTCTTCAAGTTTGTTAGTTATCTGTTTATGTCTCTCCTATCTCTCTGGAGAATCCTGATTGGTACACAGGGAATAGAATTATAAAATTGAAATAAAATTCTTACAGAATTTGGAAGGCATAACTCATTGGCTTTTGGCTTCCAGGGATGCTGCAATAATTCGTACCCTCAAGCCTTTACATAAAAGTTTTACTCTTGAGAGTCACGTAGAATCTTACCATCCCTGGTAGTCTAAAATTGCACAATTAGGTTCATTTTCATTCTTTGTGCTGGGCACTTAAATTACCTTTAAATTTGGAAACTCCTGTGTTTTAGTCCCAAAGTTTTTTCTTGAATTATTTGTTTGAGGGGTTTCTTACCTACATTTTGTTTTCTCTTTCTGGAAATCCTTTTAAATCTAATGGAATGGTTTTCAAATTTATAATTCCTTTTATCCTATTTTTAATCTTTCAAATATTTCCTCAACCTTATCTTCCAATCAGTCTCTTAGTTTCTAATTTATGCCATCATGCTTTTTATTTCTAAAAGGTCTTTTGTTTCCTGAATGTTCATTTTTCATTATAGCATCCTGATCTTGTTTCATGGATGCTACATAATTTATTATTTGTAAAAATGTAGTGGTAATTTCTGTTTTGAAGTGTACTTCTTAGAGTCCCTGTTTCTCTTAGTAGCAATTTTGTTTGTATATTTTAGTTTTATTTTAAAGAATATTGTTAGATATCTTGTGATCCTTGGTTGGTTGCACATTAGGAGTGGGGACTAAGGGCTATGAGCACTGCAAGGGTTGAAAAGGTGTTGTAGCTGAACTTTATTGTAGTATGCTCCAAATGAGTCAATTGCTGGGTAATCTACAATGTTATTATCTTTAAACTTTGCCCGTTCGTAAGGGTGCTATATACTTTGGGGTCCAAAATGGAAGATTTTAGAGAGTGAATACTGTGATATTGCCTAAGTGTCATGCATAAATTCAGACTACCTTAGGAAAATTGAGAATGATCACTTAAATCCTGTACTGATATTTCTCAGAGAAAATTCTTCCATGTCGTTGTCTAGATCTAGGAGCTGTGTAGTAGAAGAGGTCTGGGGTTCTCATCATTCATCTTTCTTTTTTTTTTATTTTAAGATTTATTTATTGTTTTTGACAGAGAGAGAGAGAGGGCCCAGAACAGTCTCCATAGTTGCACATCATTGGTTTTTTCACATAATTTCATTCCACAGGTGGGTGGGGCTGCACAGGGCAGGAACTGGGCCGGGGTCTCGCCCCGGTGAGAACTGAACTGGGGGCACTCCCCAGTTCAGCATATGGGTCCACACGGACCAGGGCTGGGATTCAATCCTCGGTCCCCGGGGCTGCAAAGTAAGCACCTAACCCACTGAGCCATCCCGGCTTCCCCATCATCATTCATCTTTCAGTGTGAATGCTTATAGCCCCAAATTAAAAGTTATGCCAATCAGCAATAAAGTAGAAAACTAGGGTATTTTACAATGCAGTCTATTCAGCAATAAAAAATGAGCTTCTATTGTACACAATGAAATTAATCAATCTCATATAGTGTTGAACAATGAAAAGCCAGATAAAGAATATTTATTACATGATTCCATTTATATGAAGTTTAAGAACTGGCAGAACTAATCCATTATGACAGAAGTCATAATAATGGTTACCTTTGGGGCATTCATGGGAAGGCACCAATCCCACCGATGACATTAATGGGGATGGAACCTGAAAGAGCCTGTAGATTAGCTGGAAATATTTGACATTTTGTTGTAGGTGCTGGTTACATGAGCATATACAGACATAAAAATTCATTGAATTGTATACAGTTAATAGTTGTTCACTCTATTGTATGTAAGTTATATCTCAATTATTTAAAAAAGGTACACAGCCTTGAGGTTTTCTGAGACCAAGAAGATGATGTTACATACTGGCCAAAGATGATTGGTGGTAGATCAACTAGCTTTAACTTGAAGTATTTTACATTGAGCACCTTACTTATCAGGAATGTCTTTTTGCAGCCTTGGTTGTTAAGCTTCCTGATGAGTTTTTCCCAGAAGGATTACGCAGCCTCTTAAGCTTTTACTGCTTGGGACATTCACGAGCTACTATAGATGCATTAAGTACTTAAAATATTTTTTGCCCCTCTCTATTGAATCCATTCCTATGTGAGAAGTATACCTCCCACCCCTTTGACATTAGACTTGTCAATGTAATTTTCTTTTGCCAGTGGAATATGAGCATAAGTACTGTAAGCCAGATTTCAGCAGATGCTTTAAGAACTCCCATTGCTTGGTTTTATTATACTGTCACTTTTTTCCTTCTGCCTTAAAAGTGGCATGTTTTAGATAGGCACTGCTCTGAATCTCCTATCCAGAGATCTGGGGATTTTTGTTTGTTTGTTTGATCATAGCATAACATAGTAAAGGCTGGTTAAGACACCAGGACATTTGGAAAAGTCTCGAACAAGCTGAGAAGAACCTGCTATTGAGTCTTTTCTCAGGGCCAAAGAATTGTCTATCCATCTTCATCTGTCAGTCTACTTCAGAGTCCAGAATATCTAAACATGAGGAGTGTCTAAGTTAGTATTTTAATTAATAGAAGGGAATATAAAGACCATAGACCATTAGAATTACTGTACTACCACAATTGAGAACAAAATATTTTATTTTTCTCATAAAACTACAGTTTATAATAGTATTTACTAAATAAATTATGTAATTTCTCTTTTACAAGCAATAAACTAAATCACAAATATTTCAAAGACAATGTATGTACACACCATAAGGCTTTTTATAAATAGCTTTGCTTTTCTCACTTTACTAGTAAACAGTGAAAATATTTTTATATAAGCTAGTTATCTATAAAGTATATGCAGATATATTATACTGATCTTTGTACAAAACCAATTTAACTTTTAATGACACAGGTTGTGATTATAATTTTGCAAAAAAAGGAACAGCATTTATGTTTTATTTACCATTTTGTATGGATGGATTTTAAGAAATGAGCAGATTACATAATTTGCTTATGTATGATCAATGAATGCATGCAAAATGAAATAATGCAAGTGTCAATAGGAAAATAGCACTTTTGAGTCTAAAAAGGTGATTGGCAATGGATATAGAAAGCAGCTTAAATATAGTTCATGCAGTTCTTCACAGTTCAGTAAGTGACAGCAAATGATAGAACGGTGTGGTGTTTTTCATATCACATCTGCTGATCAGCCCAGGCCAAAGCTCTGCTGAATCTCACAAACTCTTAAGTCCAGCTGATTATTACTCTGTGTGTTGTGAGGCTCAGTCAAGTTCCTTTGGGTAATCTGGAATAGAGGAATTTCTCTCCCATGATCGTGTTCTTGTCTCATCCATCTGTTTAGGCAATCACCATTTTCACTTACTGGGGGAAAAAGAAAGAAAGCAGCTGCAACACTTAGTTAGGGCATTGATTTATAACTGCTCCTCAAGAGTAGGAACACAAATCCATTATTCCTCTTTTGACTTATTCCTGGGAACCATGCTGGTTGATGTGGGAGTGCATTAGGCTGGGATTCTGCTGCAATGATTAGCACAGCATACGATTCTCTGGTAAATCCACAAAAATGTTAATTATACCAAGGTTTATCAAGTTCCTACTAAATCGTAGCACTGGTAAGGACTCAGAATGAAACAATGCTGGCTAAGACATACTCCTGCCCTCCAAGTCACAGGGCTTTGTGGTATATCACACCTGAAGTCAATCAGTACAACTTGGACATGGTCTTGGACCCATAAATGCTGTGTTCATTTTCAAACACCATCCCTGTGGCCAAGGAGTAAAAATATGTCCAGTATATATTTAACCTAAAATTATAACCATTTAAGGTCAGAAGCAGTTAATTCAACCTGTGATAGATACTAAGATATATACGGGGACACAGGACCATGTTCAGTCTTTAGAGACAGACACAGTGGGTTAAATCTATTAAATTTCCTGATTATTGCAGCTATAGGACTTCATACAAGTTACTTCATTGTTTTTTGTTTATTTGTAGAATGAGAGTAAGAAACCCCACTTTACAGGGTATTTTTAAGTAATATGTTTCTATGGGGAGATATTGTGTGTGTGTGTGTATGCGCGCGTGTGCACATATCTACACATATACAATATATAAATGTTATATATTTATCATTTAGCACAATGCCTGGCATATACTAGTGCTCCAAAAATAGTAGTTAAGAAGATTGAAACTGGATCACAAAGATAAGTGGCTCACCACCTTCATCTGGACACTGAATAAAAAGTTTGAAATGACTCTGAATATTATTAGGAAACCAACTATATCAAATAAAGAGTATTTTATCATGTAAGTTAAGCCCCCTGTTAGTTGTATTCTTTAAAAGATTTATTTTATTGTTTTTGACAACAGACAGAGTCAGAGAGAAAGAGGAAGACCCAGAGCAGTCTTCATAGTTGTATGTCATCAGTTTTCAACATGGTTTCGTTCCACATAGGTGGTCGGGGGCTGCACAGGGTGGGAACTGGGCTAGGAACCTCCCTCATGGGAGGCATGCCCCCTTGAGCCTGGGGCCAAACCAGGGGGCAAGAACTAAACTGGGGGCCTCCTGTGTGGGAAGCACATCCCAGTTCAGCATATGGGTCCACATGAGCCAGGGCTGGGATTCGATCCTTGGTCCCCGGGACGGCAAAGTGAGCACTTTACCTGCTGAGCCATTTGGCTCCCCTGAGTTGTAAGTTTTATTCTACTTTAATAGTTTAGATTGTTCCCTCATTGAATTGTTAGAGAGGTCTGCCTACTTAAGTGCACAACATGCTCAAACTGTTACTCAGAAATTATCTTTCAGAAATAACTTGAGTGTTGCTGGTGTTGGAAGCAATAGTAGTTGGCAACCATATCCTTAGGACAAATGTCACTAAGGTACACTTTATTAGGCTCAATTTCATCACTTTGAGATGTAATGCATATCAATCAGTGACAAAAAACAAAACCCCACACAAAACGGTAAGTTTCTACCAATTAGATTTGATTCCTACTTTCTTCAAAACAAAAAAACAATAAAAGTGGGTGATAATTCTGCTGGTCTATAAACCACAGCTGCAGTTGTGTCTAATTTCTAATGCCAAACTGAGAGAAACATTGAACAATATGAGTCATGCCTGAGAAGATCCGCCATTGAAGAGCTCCACATCCAGGACCCAACAGAAATGGCTGAAGACCTGAGCTTTTTGGCCTAGAAAATAGGAGGTGGAGAGATGGAGCATAAGAGTTGTCTTTGAATGTCTAAAGGCTAGTCATTGCAAGAAAGGATTAAGTACTAGTTTAGTCCCAGAACACCTGAAAGTGTGACACTGTCATCAACTAAAGTGGCACAGATGACCGTGATCCTTGCGGTGGGGGTTGGACTATCAGAATGTGTAAAGTGACTAGAGTGGCAAATAAAGCTTCACTCCTCCCAGTCTTCCCCCACCAAGCATCTGTTACTCATACTCATGTCCTTCCCCAGCACATGGGCCCAATTTTCCATCTCTTGAGACCCAATGGGTGAGAGTAAATGGTTCCAAGACCAGAACTGGAACAAATGTGTGGAAGCCAGTTTTGTTCCTACTTGGAAATGCTTTCTAATCAGAGTAAAGAAAGGAGTGATCACTGAAGGATGGACAGTTGCTGTCATTGGAGGTGAGGCTGAGGCTGACTGGCCTCTGGGTAGAACTGAGGCAGAAAGTTGTATGTCCTATATCTGATACCCCAAAGGCATTTGATATGCGGTGATCAATGGAAAGGCTCAGCAATTGTGGCTGGGCTGTTAGATAATCACAGAGTTCCTTGTCAACCATACAATTCTATTAAATACTGTTCATAAATATTTTTGTATTTTACATTTATTTATTTTTATTTAAGTATAGTTAGTATAATATATTAGTTTCGGGTGTGCAGTATAGTGACTCAAAATTTTTATACCTTATGATGTGATTACCCCACTAATTCTAGTAAGCATCTGTGATCATGTAAGCGTATCACAATATTATTGACTATATTTTCCTTCACCTCTTTTAACCCATTCCCTCACCCCATCCTCTCTTGAAGCCATCCCTTTGATCTCTATTTCTATGAGCCTGATTTGTTTTGTTTCTTCATTTTTCTGTTTTCTTTTTTTCAGATTCCCCATATAAGTAAGATCATATGGTATTTCTTTCTCTGTCTGGCTTATTTCACTTAACATAATGTCCTCTAGGTCCATCCACATTGTTGCAAATGGCAAGATTTCATTCTATTTTTGTTGTTGTGTAATATTCCATAGTATATATGCACCACATCTTTATCTATTTATCTAACAATGGATGCTGAGGTTGCTTCCATATCTTGGCTATTGTAAGTAATGTTGCAATGAACATAAGGGTGTATATATCTTTTTGAATTAGTGTTTTATATTTCTTTCAATAAATACCCAAGATGTGTAATTGTGGAGTCATATAGTAGATCTATGATTAATTATTTGATGAATCACCATACTATTTTTGTTAAATGTATAGAAGTGACATTGGTTAATAACATAAGTTTCAAGTGTATAATTCTATAATACACCATCTGTATATTGTATTGTGTGCTCACCACCCAAAGTCCAGTCTCCTTCCATCACCATATATTTGACCTCCTTTATTCTCTTCAATCTTCTCCCACCTCCCTTCACCTCTGGTAACCACCATACTATGGTCTGTGTCTATAAATTTGCTTGTTTTGTTTTCTTTCTTTGTTTGTTGCTTTCTGTTTTATATCCCACATATGAATGAATGCAATCATATGGTTTTTGTCCTTTTCTATCTGGCATATTTCACTTAGAAATAATAAAGCATGAAATACTGACATTTGCAGCAACATTTTTGGGGTAGGTACCCAGAAGAGGCATTGCTGGATTATATGGTAGTTCTATTTTTAATTTTTTTAGGAACTTCCATACTGTTTTTCATAGTGGCTGCACCAATTTGCAGTCCCACCATGAGTGAACAGGGTTCCCTTTTCTCCAAATCCTTGCCAACACATGTTACTTGTTGACTTTTTAAACATTTATTTTGTTTTGACGGAGAGACAGAGAGACAGAGAAAGAGAGAGAGAGAGAAGGGGGAGGGCCCAGAGCAGTCTCCATAGTTGTGTCATCAGTTTTTGACATAGTTTCTCTTCACATAGGTGGGTCTGGGGCCACGCAGGGCAGGAACCAGGCCAGGGCCCTCCTGCATGGGAAGCATGCCCTGGATGGGAGCCAAACTGAGGGTCTGCCACATGGGAAGCTTGCTCTGGTGGGAACCAAACA
>PVKE010034516.1:0-17353 GCA_004027555.1 Craseonycteris thonglongyai
TTTTTTGAGGAATCTCCATACAGCCTTCCATAGTGGTTGTACCAGTTTACATTCCCACCAGCAGTGTATGAGGGTTCCTTTTTGTCCACAGCCTCTCCAGCACTTGTTATCCCTTGTCTTGTTGATTATAGCCATTCTAACAGGTATAAGATGGTATCTCATTGTGGTTTTTATTTGCATCTCCCTAATTGCTAGTGATCCCCTACTATAAGTGTATTTTTGTCAAATCCTCTGTTTAGATCTTTTAATAGTTGCTGTATAAATTTTGGTGCTTTCTGATTAGGGACATATATATTCATGAGTGTCATGTTTCCTTGGTGTATTGTCCCTGTTATCAAGATGTAATGTCCATCTTTATGTCTTATTATCTTTTTATCCTGATGTCTTTTTCATCAGAAATAAGTATGGCCCCTCCACCTATTCTCTGACTGCCATTTGCCTGGAGTATTGTTTTCCATCCTTTTACCCTGAGTCTGTGTTTGTCTCTGTGGCTGAGGTGTATCTCTTGTAGGCAGCATGTGGTTGGACTTGTTTTTTTTTAATCCAGTCTGCTATCCTGTGCATCTTTATTGATGAATTCAGTCCATTTACATTCAGTGTGATGATTAACATATGAAGATATCCTGTATCCATTTGTTCTGTCCTTTTTATTTTTTGTTGTCCCAACTTTTCTCCATTTATTTTGATTTCTTGATTCAGGACAAATAGCCTCTGTCAGTATTTCTTGGAGTGCCGGTTTTGAGCTGGAGAATTTCCTCAGCTTCTATATATCTGAAAAGGCCTTAATTCCTTCTTCATATCTACAGGTTAATTTTGCTGGATAGTTAATTCTTGGCTGAAAATTTCTCTTTTTTAATATTTTGAAGATTGGGGTCCACTCTCTCCTGGCTTGCAGAGTTTCTACTGAGAAATCTGGTGACATCCTGATAGCTTTTCCTTTGAAAGTTACATTTTGTTTTTCCCTGGCAGCCTTGAGATTCTTTCTTTGTCTTTGTTTTTTGTCATCTTCAGAACAATGTGCCTTGGAGAAGATCTGCTAGGGGCTAGGTAGTTAGGGCTCCTGTTTTCCTCTTGAATTTGGGGTTCTATTTCTTTCCATAGGTTAGGAAAATTCTCATGCACTATTTGTTTTAGTAGACTCTGAGAAGATTTCATCTCGCTTCCTTCTGGTACCCCTATTATTCTAATATTGTTCTTTCTGATGGAGTCAGAGAGTTCTTGTAGGGCTTTTTTATTTCTCTTGATTCTTATTTCTCTTTCTTCTTCCCTTTGTGACATTTCTATGTTTCTAGCTTTAATTTCACTCATCCTTTCCTCTAGCTGGTCAGCCCTGTTTCCTATGCTGGTCAGTTCTTTTTTCAGCTCTCCCATGATGCCTTTCATTTTGAGGAGTTCCTTTTGGTTCTGCTCTAGCTTCTCAATTTTATTGGTAAAATACTCATTTTGCTCAGAAAATTTCTTGTTGAGGTCATTTAACTTTGTCTGGGCACTTTGCCAGCGTTTACTGAGCTCTCTAAGTGTCTTGAATATTGAAGCCCTGAATTCTGTTTCACTTAGATTTGATTCCAAGTGTGCATGCTTCTTTACTAAAGAATGCCCCTGATCTTCTGGAGGGGCTTTGGATTCTGAGGTGTGCATTGTGTTTAATGTGGGTTTTTTTGCTTTATGCATGAGTATGCTTTTCCTCTGGGGGGTTGCCTATCAACTGGGCTTCTCTTTACTTTTCTTTTGGGCTCAGTTGTGGGAGGAGGAGATTTTGGGAGAGATTTTGGAGAAGCAGACAGCTTCTGTGCCCTGGGGCACTTCATGTTGCTGTCTTAGCTGTTAGAAAGTAGGGTAGTGAGGGTGTGGTGGGGGTGGGGGCTTGTGAGTAGGAGCTAGTGTGGGCCTGAGACACAATAGCAGATTCCTCTTTCAGCAGGGGGGCTGGTGGTTCAGTGCGGGCAGGGTGCAAGAGCTCTGGTCTTTCTCCCCTCTGTTTGGCTACTTTTCCTTTAATTATGTTTGTGAGCCGCGCCTGCAGGGTGGCAGGGCAGATGGGCTGGGGCTTGGCAGAGGCCCAGTCGGCCATGAGGGAGATGGCGCAACCATGACCCGGTCAGGGGCGCACCCAAAGTGAGGTTGTTCATGCACGCATAGGCACCCTGGCGGCCCAGTGGGCAGCCCAGTCACATGTGGGGGTGTCAGCCCAGCAGCAGCCCAGTCGGCAGCCCAATTGTGCACGTGGGCAGCACTGCCGTGGCGGCCCGGTGGGCGGGGCACCAGTAACAGGTCTTGCGTGCACGGGCGGTGGTACTGTGGCAGCCTGGATTGCAGCCCAATTGCATGCAATGGTGGCAGTGCTGTGGTGGCCTGGTGGGTGGGACACCGAAAGCGGGTCTTGCTTGTGGAGGGTGGCACCTCGGCAGCCTGCTGGGCGGGGCGCTGAAAGCCCTGTGTGCACAGGCCGCATCTCAGCTGGCAGCCACTCTAGGCCCGAGGCTCTGTTGAGATCGCCAGATTCACTCTAATGCAGCTATGCCCATTCAAGCCCCAGCCCTCACTCCAAGAGCCCTGTCTTCAGAAGGCACTCCCTCACAGTCAATCTCCTCCGTAAATCAGGGGTGTCGAACTGCTGTGGGCTGATTCCCTGCTCTCACCCTGCCTGCTGGGAAGTGCAGCCGCCCTGCTCCACAGTCCCGGTTCCACTTTAGGCTCCATAATCTGATTAGGGCACCGCATGCTGTCCCTTGAGTTTGGATGTTAGATTGTCCATCGTCTTGTGGGGCTTCCATGCTCCTTAGGTAAGATGAGCAGATTTTAACATTGGTAAAGTGGGACACCATTGACAAGGGGAGAAGGGGTTCTTGATTAAAAATTTGGTCTATCTCCCGCCGTTCCCTAGCTTGTCGTACATTCTTTCCAAAAATTGGGACTTTTTTTAAAACGCCGCAGGATGCGGGACAAATTTTTAAAAATCGGGATTGTCCTGCCAAAAGCGGGACATCTGGTCACCTTATCCTTAGGTCTCAGCTTCCAGCTTGCCCTCAATTTAGCTCCACTTTGACTGTAGTCCCCCAACCCCTCTTTGTTTTTGCCAGCCCGGGGCCATGCTCCGAGTCTCTGTTCCCAAACTGCTGCTTCCCCTTCTCTCTCCTGCTCTCCCCCTTTTCCTCTAACCTTTGGGTGTGGTTCTCTCAGTTAAGAGTGCTTCTCAGGGTTTCACCTGCGGATTCCTTTTTGTTCATAAGTCCCTTTCCAGGTAGTTATCAGGTTTCTCCTCTCATGCTGCCATCTTTTTTCTCTCTTTTTGTGATATTATTGTGATGCTGTCAAAGCTATGTTCTCCTTTATAATATTCTTTCTTACAGCAGGACATTTAGTAAGCATTTTTCTTTGAATAACAGGTTATTTTAGAAGAGAGCGTGTGTGTGCGCGTGTGTGTAAGCAGTGTGCAAAGTCAAGCTGATAAAAGAAATTGGTAGACTTTGATTTATTTGATCATGCAGAAGTAATATTGAGAAAATTTTACAAATGTGTTGAAGTTTATATTATGTTATATATTTAATATATATATATATAGTTTATTCTATATGATATATAATAAATATAAAAAATATAAGAGAATTAGTCACCACCAAGAAAAATAATAAAAATATAGGATATAAAGAATAATCATAATGCATTAATTGGGTTAGTTGTAGATAACATTTTTGTTGTCATAAAGTATAGATTGATTTGAGATTTATTTAAAAATTGTGACATAAATAATCAGAGAAAATGAGCAAGATTGTGAGAGGGAGATGGATTAAAAATGTTAAATCCTCCTCTACTATGATAAAAAATTGAAAAATATATTCTATACACATATTCAAAAGCAAATAACAACAACAACAACAACAACAACAAAAGTAGATTTGGAAGCATTGCTGAATTCACTGTACCCAACCAGTTAGAAGAATAATATAGCCTCCTAGCTAATAATGACTGTTGGATGCAGTATGAGTAGAGGTAGCAAGTGCAAAAATACCTCTTTGTCTATCTGCCTGTCTCTCTCTGTAGTTACATAAAGAGATGTCTAGAAATTTATATCCTAACTATTGGCCATAATTATTTGTGAGAATTTCACTTACATTCTTTTTAATTTTTTTTTCATAGGTAAAACTTTTACAATGAATATATATATTTACACAAATAATAATTCATTTCCTAATTTTAAAAGAACAAAAATTTGAAAAATTTCAACAAAACAAGCAAACAAAACATGTCTTTGAGTAGAATGCAGTTCCTGCACCATGCAGAACTGCAGGACAAGCTGAGAAAGGAGTCTTGCTCTTCATTCAGGAAGGGAGAGTAAATGAGTTTGGTGAACAGCTAGTCACTCTCTACTGCAATTTTTTGCAGTAACAGAACATATCCATAATCATATAATTTAATTATGTACCTCTCACTGCTGTACTGCAGTCATTATAGATCATTTTGATTAACACTTTAACATAGTAGAGATCATGAAAGTGTCATCTAAAGAAAAGCTGGTCAAACCTACAGGATCCCTAGAAACTCTTTAGTTCTACCTGGATATTAGAATTTTGGTGAACAGATATGATGAAACTATTATAATTATTTATAAAATTCTTTGAAGCCCTCCTCATTTTTTTAATAGCTATGTGTTGCTCTCCTCTCATTCAGTAATTACATATATTGCTACAAGTTGAGATCAAACTCTAGAGACCATGCAGAATTTCTGATGCTATCTATCTTAATGAGATTCCTAAACATCTTTAGAAGAAATGAACTGAACACCTTCATTTTCTATGATCTCAGACAAGGCCTCTACCAATAAAATACTTGGTAATTTTCAACTGGGCCTAAATATGATCAATGAAATATTTCTATAAGATTGATATTATACAGGATCTTGGAAAATTAAACCTCTCAACAGATGATTTTTTACTGGCTGCCAAAAGAACATGATAGATTATTTACCTTGTCTATATGATTCATTGTGATTGAAGGTGGAGAACATCAATGAGTTTCTACTAGGCGTAGAAAGAAAGCAGATGGATAAGATACAGTGCTTGAGAATTTTGAGGTTTGTTTTACTCCCATACTCATCAGTCAAGCCCATCTTTTTTTCATCTTTTTTTGACACATACACAGGCACAGAGCTATGATTTTGCAGTCATGAGTTATCTCTTCTGCTTACCATGCCTTTCTCTAGTATCAGATATTCCTTAAGAATCATTAGTTCACTGAATGCTATTGAATATTGATATTGTTTATAGCATAACTGTTAGGATCTTGCATCCCCCTATCTCAGGTAGAATTGAGGGTCATGAAGATTCTACTTTGACAATTTGTTCACCCATGAAAACGTAACAACTTATAATAACCCTAATTATTTCCGTACCAAAGAATTACTGGCAAAAACAAAAACCAAAAAATAAAACAACTTTATTAAGGTGACTGAAGTTTGCAGTGTTAAGATTCAGAAATCAGAACTCTCCTGAGAACACTCTGTTTGGCACATTTACGTGTTTTGCAAGGGCCATTACAATCACCTGACAGGTTTTCAGGGAAATGGTGTATTTCATTAGTTAAGAGTGCATGCTTTGGTGTCAGGCTCCCTGAGTTTGGATCTGTTGTGTGTGTGACTTTAAACAAGTTATATAATCTCTTTCTGCTCAGGTTCTTTATTGTAGAATGTGTATATCATTAAAAAAATATTTACTTGGAAGTTTGTTGTGAGGCTTAAATGAGATAATGCATTTAAAGCTTCATCTAAACCTTGCAATTTTTAAAGTCAGTGATGATGAGGAAGATATCCTAATTCTAGTTCAGCATCTGCTTTATTTCACTTGGTAATCTCTACCATTCCTCTTTTCATTTCTTCTAATAACTAAGGAATGGGACTTCAATTGTGTTTCAAATATATGCACTTGTTATATCAAACAAGGTATTTAATGAGATATACTTAGCCATAGTGTACCAAAGTCTACAGAACATGATTGAATGTGAAGCATTATAGTGTACTTATTAAAAAAATAAATTCTTCAGAAGTCAAAATTATAAAATTCAAATCCTTGCCCTAACATTTACTGTCTATGAACCTGAGGCAAGTTATTTAATGATAGAATAGAAAAAATAACAGCACATTATTCATAGGGTTGATCTAAGGTCTGTAAATTTTATTTATACAAACTTTCAAGCCTTTTTTTTCCTTCTTTAAGCTGAAACTTTTCTGCATAGATTGAGATAAATATATTGTTCATAGTCTGTAAATATTTGAAAGAATTTTCTACACCAGAAATTAACAAACTTCTTTTTTTTCCAGTTAAATGTTTGTTTATTAACTACTGTGTGCTGGGTTCTGTGATAGGGATGCAGATAGGATATAAACTAAAGCATGGGTAGTTTACCCAGCAAGCTTACAATTAGTAACAACAAATTAGGGAAAGCTGGGGAAATGAAGATATAGTTTGTCTCCTCATGATGGTGGATATGTTGTTTCACTTTGATTGGATATTATTTAACTGGTTTTTGCAGATATTCATCTCGTTGTGAGACCTAATTTTCAGGTTGCTTTTATATTTTATAGTAACTACATTTCTACTGTCTCTATTATATATCACTTTAGACTCATACTGTTATTTCATTTTATTCCTTCTACAACTCCCTTTATCCCTATCTTACTCCCACCATTTTTTCTATGCTTCTTTTTAAAATAAAAATATCTTCGAGTGCTGTCAGAAACATGGCATAATAAAGGGTACTCCTTGATATCACCCCTTGCAGCTACAACAAAATGAACAGCTATAATTCAACAAAAGATTATTTATGCAACACACAAAAATTTCTGAGAAATCCATGCACTGAAACATCTGAAGGTGGGTGAATTGGGGTGAACTGGAGAAAGGAATGCAAAAATATAGAGACAAGGGTCCTGGGTTGCAGCCCATAGCTCACTGCAGTCCTGAGATAGGAGGTGGGGATAAGACTCAGGTGCACTCCCTGTGGCCTCAGTAATTCTGCCTGAGGGATTAGCATATAATACAGCTGAACCCAGCAAAAGGCAGAAACCCTGAGGCAAGGACCAACTACAGAATGGTGTCAACTGTGGTCTAACAGCCCTCACTACCAGGGCAGAGAACAAAGCCCCAAAGCCTAGCCAACTTACCCCAACCTGCCAGAGCTCATACCCTCTCAGTACTAGCAGCAGCCCCCAGCAAAAATGGTAGCAGTGAGGATCAGATGAAAGAGCAGAATATCTACAGCCCTGAGAACTGGAAAGACAGTTCCTAATGGCAGACACAAAGGGCAGTTAATTTCAGTGACAAGGTCAGAGCTATAGGAGCAAGGTAGCTATGGTCTGGCTGTTGCCACTACTCAGAAAAGAACAATGCCACAGACATACCAGCCACCCTTGTAGTCCCCACCTTTCACAGCTGACTGTACCAGGGGCACCCAGGGCTGCTGCAGCAAACAGCACTGCATCCAGCTTCAGGGGCAGCACCAGGAACTCAGAGGTTCAGAACCTCATTGCCCACCTCATCCTCCCACCATGGTGGTTTCCTGAGACTGAGGTGACCTGGTCACATTGAAGAAGCCTACTTCTCCAGGAAATGTCTCACCACATGAAGAGGTAGAACACCACAAGAAAAAAATAATGCACTCCAGTGCAAGAGAGAAAACAAACAAACAAACAACTGCAACAAGAAAAGCACACACACACCAACACTACCTACTAAAAAGCAAAAGTAAGACCTCTTCATAACAACCTGCTGCAGAATCCACTCCAGTAGATATATGCTCAGAAAGAGAAACAATTTATTAATTGCTATGAATAACCAAGGTAATAAGGCAACTAAGAAAGAAACTAAAATTTTTCAAAAAATGAAGACATGAAAATAAGTAAATTAAATGACTGAGAATTTAAGATTGAGTTCTGAGAAAATCTCGAGGAGATGGAAGAAAACTCAGATCGGCAGTTGGAAGAACTCAGAAAAAAATAAATAGGCAAAATAAATATTCTACCAAAGAAGGAAGCAGGGATGGCTCAGTGGGCTGAGCACTTGCTTTGCAGCCCCAAGGTACAAGGATTGAATCTTGGCCCTGGCCTGTGAGGACCAATATACTGAACTGGGGTGCTTCTCCAGTTCAGTTTTTGCTAGGGTTCAGGCAGTATACCCCTGACCCAGTTCCTGCCCTGTGCAGCCCTATGCCCTCCTGTGGAATGAAATCATATTGAAAATTGATGAAGTACAACTATGGAGACTGCTCTGTGCCCTTTCCATTCTCTCTGTCTCTCTCTGTCTCTTTCTCTCTGTCAAACAAACAAACAAAAAACAATAAAAATAAATTTTAAAAAAAGAAAAATATTTTACTAAAGAGATTAAAATTCAAAAAAATAATCAGATAAAAAATCTGGAGCCAAAGAACTAAAAAAATATGAAAAATAAAATAGCCAGCTTAGAAAATAGAGCTGACCAGATGAAAGAAAGATTTAGTGATATTGGAAAGACATCTGGAAAGACATAGATAGAAGAAGAGAGAGAGCGAGAAACCTATCCATTAAAAATAACAAAACAAATACAAAAAAACTAAAAGCACTACAAGAACTATCTGATGCTGTCAGAAAGAGCAATATAAGAATAATGTGGGGAGACATCATCAAGATGGTGGCATGAGAGGAGATCTTTAAACCTCTCCTGGAAACACAACAATTTAAACAACTAAAATCCAACCAGAGAATCCCCAAGTAGTACATAGCCTTGGCTGAGGGACCCAAGAAAATTTCTAAGCTGGAGAAACAGAGGTGAGTGAGAGAGGAAGAAAGGGAGCCGTGTGGAGACCCACTGTGGAGCACAATCCAGAGACCCACCAAGTGACCGACCCAGAGGCTGACCAGAGTCCAGCAGAGGAGAGACTGATGGAGGTGGGAGTGCAGGTATGCGGGTTTAGGAGCAGAACAACTCTGGGTGGGTTGGAGGCCTGAAATGGACAGAGGCAGAGGTGCAGACGCCAGAGCACCGGGTGGATGGAGAAAGTGGGTGCGGCTGATGGTGGCAAGAGGCCCTGGTGTGAATGCGGTGGGGGGAGCACAGCCGGGGTGTGGGGAGGGTGGCCAGAGAATGGGGCAGGAGGCCAGAGCACAAGGCAGAAGGCTAGAGCAAGGCACCAGCAGCAGCCAGAGATCCAGGTGGGTGACCGGAGTGAAGATCCTGCTGCCGGCACTTGAGTTGGGTGGCTGGAGCTGGGGGTCTGTGGAGTGTGAGGCCAGCAACTGGAACCAGAGGTGGGTGTTCCAGTGGCTGGAGCCCTGACACTGGGAGTGTATTGGTGGCTGAGGTGCACAGTGGCCCTCGGTGATGTGGAGCCCCAACCGGAGTACGGTGTGGCCTTGGACATGAAGCCTGGCTTCTTCCCCTTGCTGTCTCCCAGGCCTCACCCCACAGGCCTCACCCACTGTGGGCCTTCGGTGAGCTACTGCCAGGAAGCTGTCATTACCCTGTTATGCAATCAGACCTGTGTCTTTCCCAACAAACTCTGCCCTCGCTCTTCTCACTGAAGCCAGAAGAGGAAAGCTGCCATTACCCTGTGATGTAAATAGACCTGCACCTTTCTGAACAAGCCCTGCCCCCAACTTTCCTGCTGAAGCCAGCAGAGGGATCGAGGTGTGCCAGTTTCTGACAGCAGTGGGATCTTGGAGGCATAGAATACCATCACCTACCATACCTTCCCAAAGGGGAGGCATACAGACACATGGGCCACTGAGTCAAAGAGAAGCCCATTTCCTAGGAAGTCTCCTATGTGAGAAAATGAAACAAGAGGAAATATTTTAAGACACTAACACCAGCTAGGAATTAAAAGAAAGATACCTTCACATCTAGCAGGGGAAAAGTCCTCGTGTCCAGGAAATGAAACACTCCAACAGCAATGCAACCCCTTTGAACAAAGCTCAGAAAGAAAGAGAAAGATCTCTAGAAAAGGAACTTGAAAATATGGAATTATATGAGCTAAATGACAGAGAATTCAAGGCTGCAATCACAAAAACACTAAGAAATCAAATAAAGTTGGTAGAGTATACAGAAGGAGCTAAATAATCTCACAAAGGAAACTGGATCTATGAAAAAGATGTAAAGAGTTATTCTGGAGATAAACAACACAATAAAAGAAATAAAATATAAAATAGCTAGCAAAAGAAGAAGAGCTGACCAGATGGAGGAAAGAATTAGTGAAATCAAAGACACAAATTTGGACATGTCACAGAAAGAAGAAGAGAAAGACCTAAAAGCTAAAAGAAATCAAAGATATCTACAAGAACTACCTAACTCTATTAGAAAAAAATAATATAAGAATAATAGATATTCCAGAGGGAGCAGAGGACAAGATCAGCACAGAGAATTTTACTCAGACAAATTGTAGATGAGGACTTCCCAAATCTGTGGCAAGAACTGGAAGCTCAAATTCAAGAAGGAAACAGGACCCCTAGCTACTTGAACCCTAACAGACCCTCTCCAAGGCACATTATACTGAAGATGTCAAAGGTCAAAGACAAAGAAAGAATCCTCAAGGCAACCAGAAGAACACCATAAGCTATAAAGGAAAGCCTATCAGACTATCATCAGATTTCTCAACAGAAACTCTACAAGCCAGAAAGGAATGAAACAAAGTATTCAAAACATTAAAGGAGAAAAATTATCATCCAAGAATCCTATACCCAGCAAAGTTATCCTTTAGATATGAAGGAGGAATAAAGACCCTTGCAGACATACAAAAACTGAAGGAATTCTCCAGCACAAGGCCAGTATCTTAAGAAATACTAAAGGAGGTGATTGGACCTGAAACAAAAAGTAAGAGTAAATAGGGATAAACTGGAATAACAAAAATATAAAAAGGGGAAGAAATACAGACTTAAGTTACCAAAGAGAATGGAGATAAGAAACATCCTTAAGAAAAGGAACCACTGCATATATGAAACTTTCTTTTATAAAAAGTTCATGGTAACCACTGAAAAATAACTTAGAACTGGGACACATAACAATAAAAGAAGAGAATACAGAAAAACAGTCATAGACACCATCAAACTAAAATAATCAATGGGAAGAAAAAAGCAAAGAAGCAATCAAAAAAAGAGTTACCAGAAAACAAGAGATAAAATGGCTATAGAAAATCCTCATATATCAATCATCACCCTAAATGTAAATAGACTGAACTCACCAATAAAAAGGTAGAGTAGTGAACTGATTTAAAGAACAAAAACCAACCTTATGCTGTCTACAAGAGACACACCTCAGCCACAAGGACAAACACAGACTCAAGGTGAAAGGGTGGGAAAAAATTTTCCAAGCAAATGTCACCTGGAAAAAAGCAGGTATAGGCATACTTATTATCTGACAAAGCAGACTTCAGGATTAAAAGATAATAGGCAAAATGGACATTTCATAATGATAAAGGGGACAATACAACAAGAAATTATTACACTTATTAATATATATGCCCCAACAAAGAAGCACCAAAATTGACAAAGCAACTACTAACAGATCTAAAAGGAGAAATTGACAAAAACACAATTATAGTAGGAAACTTAAATACCCCATTGACAGCCATGGACATATCCCCCAAACAGTAAATAAACAAAGAAATATCAGTTTTAAATGATACATTATAGCAACTGGACATAATTGACATTTACAGGACACTTCATCCTAAAACACAGGACTATACATTCTTTTCTGGTGCACATGGAAGGTTTTCAATGCTAGACCCCAGGCTGGGACACAAAGCTAACCTCAGCATATTTAAGAAGATTGAAATCATACTAAATGTATTCTCCAATTACAAAGCTTTGAAATTAGAGATCAACTACAAAAAGAAAGCAGGAAAAACCACATATACATAGAGATTAGACAACATGTTATTAAAAAATGACTGGATCAAAGAAGAAATAAACGGAGACATTAAAAAGTACACAGAAACAGATGACAATGAAAACACAACATACCAAAATTACTGGGATGTAGCAAAAGCAGTAAAAAGAGGGAAATTTATATCACTACAGGCCTTTCCAAGAAACAAAAATCACAAGTAAACAACCAAATGTCACATCTTCAAGAACTAGAAAAAGAAGAACAAAAAGTACCCAAAGGCAGCAGAAGAAAGGAAATCATAAAAATTAAAGCAGAACTAAATGAAATAGAGAATAGAAAAACAATAGAAAAATTTAATACAACAAAGAGCTGGTTCTTTGAAAAAAATAATAATATTGACAACCCCCTGGCTAGACTCACCAAGGGAAAACAAGAAAACACAAAATAATCTGAATTAGAAGTGAAAGAGGGGAAGCCGGGATGGCTCAGTGGGTTGGGTGCTCACTTTGCAGCGCCGGGGACCAAGGATCGAGTCCCGGCCCCAGCCCATGCGGAACCATATACTGAACTGGGAGCTCCCCCAGTTCAGTTCTCTCTCTGTATCTTTCTCTCTCTCCTCTCTCTGTCAAAAATAAATTAAAAATATATATATATATATATAAAAAAAAAGAAGTGAAAGAGGGGAAATTACAATGGATACCACAG
The DNA here is from genome assembly GCA_004027555.1 of Craseonycteris thonglongyai. NCBI lineage: Eukaryota > Metazoa > Chordata > Mammalia > Chiroptera > Craseonycteridae > Craseonycteris > Craseonycteris thonglongyai. Next base: position 12,555 of record PVKE010034516.1, read on the forward strand.
AAATACAAAGGATCATGCAAAAATACTATGAAGGACTATATGCCACCAAATTTTGCAAGAAAGGGACAAGAAAGAAGAAATGGACAAGTTACTAGAAACACATAGTCTACCTAGACTGAATCAAGAAGAACTGGGTAACCTAAACAAACCAATCAACAGTAAGAAAATTGAAACAATCATCCAAAGCCTTCCCAAAAGCAAGAGTCCAGGACCAGATGGTCTCACTAACAAGCTTTACTAGGCATTCAAAGAGGAACTAACACCTATCCTTCCCAAACTTTTCCAAAAATATTGAAGAAGAGGCAATATTTCCCAACTCATTCTATGAGGCCAAAAATTATCCCAATACCAAAGCTTGGCAAGGACATCACAATAGAAGAAAACTATAGACCAATACATCTGATGAACATCGATGCAAAAATCCTAAACAAAATACTAGCAAATAGAATACAACAATGCATTAAAAAGATTATCACCATGATCAAGGGGGATTCATCCCAGGGGCACAAGGATGGTTCAACATATACAAATTGATCAATGTGATACACCACATAAATAAAATAAAAGATAAAAACCATGTGATTATCTCGATGCAGAAAAAGCATTCAACAAGATACAATATCCATTTATAATAAAAACACTTAATAAAATGCGTATACAATGAAAGTACCTCAACATAATATAGGCCATATATGACAAACCCTCAGTGAATGTCATACTGACCAGGGAAAAACTGAAACCTTTTCTTCTAAAATCATGAACAAGACACGGATGTTCCCTGTCACCCTTGCTATTCAACATAGTGCTGGAAGTTCTAGCCAGAGCCACTAGGCTGGTAAAAGACATAAAGGCATCCAAATTAGAAGCAAAGAAGTTAAACTCTCACTTTCTTCAGATGACATGATCCTTTATATAGAGAACCCTAAAGACTCCACCAGAGGGTAAAGATGGTGGGATGAGAGGAGAACCCCGATACCTACCTGGGATGGGACTTATGAACAAAGGGGAATCCACAAGGGAAATCCTGAGAAGCACCCTCAACTGAGAGAACCACACAACACAGAACAACACCCAAAGAATAGAGGAAAAAGGGGAGAGTGGGAGAAGAAAGAAGAAGGAACAGTTCGGGGGCAGGGTCACGGAGTGAGGCCCGGGGCTGGTAAAAACAAAGGGGGATTGGGGGACTATGGTCAAAGTGAAGCTAGATCGAGGGCGGGCTGGAAGCCAAGACCTAAGGAGAATGGAAGCCCCACAAGACTGTGGACAATTTAACATCCAAAGTCAAGGGACGGCACGCGGTGCCCTAATCAGATCACGGAGTCTGAGGTGGAACAGAGATGGTGGAGCAGGGCAACTGTACTTCCAGGGCAGGCGGTAAGAGAGCAGGGCACCAGCCTACAGCACCCCTGATTTACAGAGGAGATGCAGCTGAGCTCCTAGAGTTGACTGTGAGGAAGAACCTTTTGAAGACAGAGCTCTTGGAGTGAGGGCAACGGCTCAAGTGGACATGAAGGCAGCACACTCGGCTGCATTAGACAGGCTAAGAGTGAACACAGTGGTCTTTGAGACCCTGCAGAGCTGCCAGATGAGCTGTGTCCCAAGCCTCTTCCAAGACCCTCCGGCTCACAGACGACATTAAAGCATAAGCAAATTAGAGGGGAGAAAGCCCTGAGAAGCTGCACCCTGCCCACACTGAACCACCAGCCCCCCCGCTGACAGAGGAATCTCCTATTGTGTCTACGGCCTGCCCTAGCTACTACTCACATGCTCCCACCCCCGCCCCCGACACCTTCACTACCCTGCCCTCTAACAGCTAAGACAAAAACCTGAAGAGCAACCCTAGAACACAGAAACTGACTGCTTCCCCCAACCCTTTCCCAAAATTTTCTCCTCTCACAACAGAGCCCATAAGAAAAAATAAAGAGAAGCCTGTCTGATAGAAAAAAAACCCAGAGGAAAAACATACTCATGCCTAAAGCAAAAAGAACCACATCAAATACAATGCACACCACAGATTCCAAAGTCCCTCCAGAAGATCACGGGCATTTCTTAGAAAAGGAGCTTGCACACTTAGAATCAAATCTAAGTGAAACAGAATTCAGGGCTGCAATATTCAAGACACTCAGAGAGCTCAGTAAATGCTGGCAAAGTACCCAGACACAGTTAAATGACCTCAACAGGAAATTCTCTGAGCAAAATGAGTAATTTACCACTAAAATTGAGAAGCTAGAGCAGAACCAAAAGGAACTCCTCGGAATGAAAGTCATCATGGAAGAGCTGAAAAAAAGAATTGACCGGCAGAGGAAACAGGGCTGACCAGCTGGAAGAAAGAATTGGTGAAATCGAAGGTAGAAACATGGAATTTTCACAGAGGGAAGAAGAAAGAGAAATGAGAATCAAGAGAAAGGAAAGAGCCCTACAAGAACTCTCTAACACCATCAGAAAGAACAATATTAGAAAAATAGGGGTACCAGAATAAAGTGAGATGAAATCTTCTCAAAGTCTACTAAAACAAATAGTGGATGAGAAGTTTCCTAACCTATGGAAAGAACTAAAACCGCTTATTCAAGAGGAAATCAGGGCTCCTGAGCCCTAACAACCTAGCCCCTAGCAGATCTTCTCCAAGGCACATTGTTCTGAAGATGACAAAAAACAAAGACAAAGAAAGAATCACCAAGGCTGCCAGGGAAAAACAAAATATAACTTTAAAGGAAAACCCATCAGGCTGTCACCAGACTTCTCAGCAGAAACTGTGTAAGCCAGGAGGGAGTGGACTCCAATCTTCAAAATATTAAAAGAGAAATTTGCAGCCAAGAATTAACTATCCAGCAAAATTAACCTGTAGATATGAAGGAGGAATTAAGGTTTTTTTAGATATACAGAAGCTGAGGGAATTCTCCAGCTCAAAACCGGCACTCAAAGAAATACTGATGGAGGCTATTCGGCCTGAATCAAAAAATCAAAATAAATGGAGAAAAGTTGGGACAAGAAAAAAATTTTTAAAAAGGAAGAAATGGATACAGGATATTCTCATATATCAATCATCACCCTAAATGTAAATGGACTGAATTCCCCAATAAAGAGGCACAGGGCAGCAGTCTGGATTAAAAAACAAAATCCAACCTTATGCTGCCTACAAGAGACACACCTCAGCCACAGAGACAAACATAGACTCAGGGTAAAAGGATGGAAAACAATGCTCTAGGCAAACGGCAGTCAGAGAAAAGCTGGAGTGGCCATACTGATTTCTGATGAAATAGACATCAGGATAAAAATAACAATAAGACATAAAGATGGACCTTTTGATAAAAGGAACAATATATCAAGAAAACATGACACTCATCAATATATATGCCCCCAATAGGAAGCACCAAAATTTACAAAGCAACTACTAACAGATATAATAGGAGAATTTGACAAAAATAAAATTATAGTAGGGGATCTAAACACGCCCCCGACAACATTGGACAGATCATTCAGAGAATCAATAAGGAAATAGCAGCTTTAAATGATACATTGCAAGATATGGACCTAATTGACATTTATAGGTTATTCCATCCTGCAACACAGGGCTATACATTTTACTCTAGTGCACATGGAACATTTTCAAGGATAGACCATATCCTGGGATTGAAATCCAACCTCACCAAATCTAAGGGCATCCAAATCATACCAAGTGTATTCTCAGACCACAAATCGTTGAAGCTAGAGATCAATTGCAAAAGATCAAGTGCCGAGAGAACCACATATATGTGGAGATTGAACAACATGCTATTAAAAAGTGATTGGGTCAAAGAGGAAATAAAACAAGACATTAAAATATCTGTAGAAATGAATGACAATGAAAATCCGATGTACCAAAATATCTGGGACATAGCAAAAGCCTCAATAAGGGGAAAATTTATATCATTACAGGCCTATCTCTAGAAACAAGAAAAACTACAAGTAAACACCCTCATATCCCATTTTATAGAGCTAGAAAAAGAAAAACAGAGGTCCCCCAAAGCCAGCAGAAGCAAAGAATTAATAAAAATCAAAGCAGAACTTAATAATATTCAGAACACAAAAACGATAGATAAAATTAACGCCACAAAAAGCTGGGTCTTTGAAAAAAATCAATAAAATTGACAAACCACTGGCTAGGCTCACCAAAGGACAAGGAGAAAAGTCTCATTTCCAGAATATGGGACGATAAGGGAGAGATTACAACTGATGCTGCAGAAATACAAACAATCATAAGAGATTATTATGAAAGACTCTATGCCAACAAATTTGACAGCCTAGAGGAAATGGACAAATTTCTAGAAACATATAGTTTACTTAAACTGAACCAAGAAGAGTTGGATAACCTAAATAGACCAATCAAACGTACAGAACTTGAAACAACTATCCAAAACCTGCCCAAAGGCAAAAGGCCTGGGCCAGATGGCTTTACCAATGAGTTTACCAGTCATTCAAAGAAGAACTAATGCCCATCTTCCTCAAACTAATCCAGAAAATTCAAGAGGAGGCAGAACTCCCCAACTCTTTTTATGAAGCTAATATCTCCTTAATACCAAAACCTGGGAAAGACAATACCAAAAAGGAAAACTATAAGCCAATCTCACTGATGAACACTGATGCAAAAATCTTAAATAAAATTTTAGCTAACAGAATACAACAATGCATTAAAAAGATTATTCACCATGACCAAGTGGGATTTATCCCAGAAGCACAAGGATGGCTCAAGATATGCAAATCAATCAATGTAATTCAGTGCATCAACCAAACAAAAAATAAAAACCACATGATTTTCTCAA
>PVKE010034517.1:0-17349 GCA_004027555.1 Craseonycteris thonglongyai
TCTCTCTCTCTGTCAAAAACAATAAATAAATAAAAAAATAAAAATAAATAAAGAACTATTTTAGTATTTTAGTGTGGGTGTCACACAATAAAAATGAATGCTTTCAGATAATTACCATGACAGCAGTTTGCAGGGGAAAGACTGAATGTGAGAGAAACAGGATACAGTAAAAGACAAGGAATCTTGAAACAGTATATAATATCTTTTTTTTATAAAATAAAAATTTTAAAGGTTTATTTATTTATTTTTTTAAGATTTATTTTTATTGGTTTTTGACAGGGAGACAGACAGAGACAGAGAGAAGGGGGAGGGCCCAGAGCAGTCTCCATAGTTGACATTAGTTTTCCATATAGTTTCACTCCACAGGTGGGCTCGGAGCTGCGCAGGGCAGGAACTGGGCTGGGAGCCTGCTGAATAGGTCCCGGTGAGAACTCAACTCATCAGCTTTTCATATGGTTTCATTCCACACAGGTGGATGTGGGGCCACACAGGGCTGAACCGAAATGGGGACCTCCCATAAGGGAGGCAAGAACCTCCCCACCACTTCAGGGGTTACCAGTTGCGCTGCAGTTCAGCATATGGGTTTGCACAGGCCCTGACCTGTTTGTAAGGCAAGTGCTCATCCTGTTGAGCTATACCAGCATTTCCAAAGTGAATTCTGGTAAAATGAAAATTAAGTTGTTTTTATTAACAACTTATTGACTTTTTATTCTATGAGAACAATGAATAATAGAACATTTTAGTGCTTACTGTTGTTTACTTAAGTCAAGAATTACATGTCAACCAAGCTTCACAGCCTCTATGTCCCTCTGAGTAAATGCTATATAAAACATATAATAAAGAAAAGACAGTCTACCTGTTTGTCCTGAGAAAATAGCAATTTCTTCTATAAATAAGTTAATAATTAAATTAATACAAATGACACTCTTTTAAAGACCTATATTAAGAGGAATAAGAAACTGTTTTCAAAAAGAAAACTGTTTTCCCCTACCATCCAGGAGGGGAAAAGTGCCAAGTGTAAAATTAACACGGGAAAGGGAGTAGGGAGGTGGCATCAAATATATGGTGATGGAAAGAGCTGATTCTGGCTGGTGAGCACATAATGCAATGCATAGACAATGTAATATAGAATTGTACACCTGGAAACAATGTTACTGTTATCAACCAATATTATCCCAGTAAATTTAACAGTAAAAAAAATTTAACCACAGTGCTATAAGGTAATTTTTAAATAAACTGCTGTGTGGAAAGTGAGCTGAGCTTTAAGTGCATGAAGAATGTTTTCCCTCTGATTACTTGTTCAAAGTTGACAATCTACAAAATAGAGAAAAGCAGAAGGAAAAAAAAGCACATGCTCCATAAGGAAAGTACTATTAACATTTTAGTGTATTTTTTCTTATATGCTTTTTGCTTTTTAAATTAGCCTACAGCAGGGGTTTCAAACTCAATTAAAACACGGGCCATTTGGTGCAACAGGCAAGATTCACGCGGGCCACATCACATTTAAAAACATCGCTGGAACTGAGTCAGCGCGTTTATACATGCCCACAGGCCCCCAGGAAAGGCACTGGGCCACGTGTATACTCGTCTTCAGTAGTTAAAGGGTTAACGAGAGAATACGGTATTGCCTCGATCTCCCCTAAGCACTATTTTCTTCATAACAATTTTTTCTATTTTCATTTTATTTCAGAGCATCGTGGGCCACAAAAAATTACCTCGGGGGCCACCAGTTTGACACCGCTGGCCTACAGCAATACATGCAGGCATATGGCAAAAAATTCAAACAGTATAGAAAGGTATACTATTGAAAGAGGTTGTCAACAGAAGTTCATTGTCACCAATTCAATGCCAGCAAGAGTCCCCCATTTGGGGTTCAGTGAAAGGAGACTTTATTAAAGTGAAGCAGCTCAAGTGTTACTGGTCTGATGTTACAGCCCAAAGAGGAGAAAGGCAGCTGAACATAGACTCCATCCAAAGGCGAGGAGGCTGGCTTATATAGAAGTTCCTGTCACTAGTCCCTGATTGGTTCATTTCTATGCAAAGGAGGACTCCAAATCCAAATAGTTTCATTGATGCAAATAGCACTGTTTTTACTGGTCAGCATTGCTCTTTCTGCTTGATCATTATGAAGCTGCTGTGATTAGTCTGTAAAAATTAAAATAAGGGTACAACTGTGTATCTCCCATTGGATGGGAAATGTCTTGGTCTCATTGGTCCATGTACAATACCAGGAGCTTCATAAGGATTGACTCAGCTGGCAAGAACACAGTGCAGGAGGCTTGGCAGCCCAGAATGTGGCTTTCCCTCCCCCACAGATGCAACCAGCAAGAGGGGCTTCCTGTAAACAATGGCTGCTAGATTCTGATTATAAACTTGGGCCCAATTAACCGAAGTCCTTTTTGACAGGTATATTTCTTCTCAGGGTCAACAAGGTAAAAGTTTCACTCCCAAAATTATATTGAAATAAATTTCTAGGCTGAAGATGGAACAGCTCCTGCTGAGGTGTCACCTTAGCAAACCAAACATTTTTGTACCTGTGAAAGTTTCGCTTGACCATGTGTAGGGTATTAGCAAGATTATTACAGCGTATCCAGTCATCCAATCACCAAACCCTCCGCCAATTCTGGGCTGTATACTTACTTCCTTGTTCCTTGATCTTTCTAAGTAAGCTCAGATAATCAACTCCAGACAATCATGCCTTGTTTCTCCTTTACCATTTCTAATGCTCTATAAAAGTCACTCTTTGGAAACAATGTAAATTGTTATCAACCAATGTCACCCAAATAAATTTAACAATAAAAAAAGTCACTCTTGCCCCAAATCCTTCAAGAGTTCTTCAATCCATGGATTGTTTATGTCAGGTTTCAGCAAGCAAAGAAGTCATGGGAAACTAAAATTAGTCAAGAGATAAATTTACTGGTGTGTTTGAGTGGCAGGAGGTCAGGCAAGTGTACCAGCACCATACCACATAGGAGAGTTGAGTATTTATTAGGCAGCATAAACAAGGGTGGACTGAGGTAGACAAAGATGGCCTGAAGCCATAGATTTCACAGGGGAGGGTTTCCTTGGTTGTCTTTGGGCTTTCCATATCTTGTTCCCATGGTCCACTGCACTCATTAGGTACTGCCTGCAACCTTGCATCATGCAAGGTCCTTCTTGTTCATCATGCACCCATGGCCTTGGAAAATGGGGGTAGCAAAGACAGGCAGTGAAACAAAACAAGAAAATAATTGGCCTCCCTTTTTTATTTATGGTACGACACCCCCCCCCCCTTTTTATGGCCTAACAGTTTTGTCTTGAATAAAAGACATCATACTCATTACTAAATTTAGCTTTGTTATTTTATAGGTAACTGCTAACTTCCTTGTGAATCTCTCTGGAATTCAGAACTAAATCAAAACAAATTCATAAAACTTCACATATACATATATCTCTTCAAATGTATACATATATCACATTATCTAGTGTTCTTCACCTTGTTTTCCCTAATAGCACAGAGAAATTTTCCTCATTTTTAGTACAGCTGGTCCTATTATACTGCATGCAAAGGCTATTATAATATAACCAGAAGGAATGGCAGGGGATGAACTGAGTGAACAGGTTCAAGAGCTATTTCAGGATAAGGGGAATTAAGGGACGGATTAGGGGAGAGGAGGAGACAAATGGGTAGGCAAAGTTAGTTTTCATGTGTAGGGTATTAGCGGGATTATTATTATTATTATTATTTTTGACAGAGACAGAGACAGACAGAAGGGGGAGGGCCCTGAGCAGTCTTCATAGTTTATGTCATCATTTTTTGATAGTTTCATTACACAGGTGGGTGCAGGGCTGTGCAGGTCAGGAATGGGGCTGAGGCTCTGATAAGAACTGAACTCAGGAGACAACCCAGTTCAGCACATGGGTCTGCTTGGGACCGGCTGGGTTTCAATCATTGGACCCTGTGGCTGCAAAGCAAATGCTCAACCCGCTGAGCCATTCTGGCATCCCCTGGTAAGATTACTTGGAGCCAGAGGATGGGTATTTCAGGCCAGCATTTTAGACTTTCTTTACTTTTTTTGTAGTGGAGAGTACTAAGTTAGTTGGTTTGGGTGAGACAGTTGTCTGAAGAAAGGCTTGACCGGCTAAGAAAAGTTGTCCAGGAGGAAGCTGACATCCTTCTCTGGAATTAAGAAGGGAATCTAATCTGAGGTTGTAAAAACTGTAGGGCCGGTTAGTTTTATACACAGGGCTTAATCCTCACCGTCACCTTCCCTCCCTATGTGCTTTCTTTTTCCACACCACACAATGGAGGATTCACTTGGGTGCTTCTCTTTTTTTCCTAGGCCCGAGGCTAGGGCAGAACCTTTTCAAGCCCTCTACCTATCAAAATCCCTCACTCCCTTCCCGCCCCGCGCCTTGGCAATTCCGAGATTTGGGCCGGCCTGCTACTAGGCGCTCTAAGAGCAGAGATAGGACACACCGGCCGCCAATCAGACCGCCACGATACCCGGATGTGAAGCTGCGCGCGATACAAAGGCGAGTTTATACCCAGCGCTTCGTCAAGTACAGTGGCCAATAAGCATTTCTCAGGCGATAAGTGACAAAAAAAATAGCCAGTTACAAACTAGTTTGTCTCACGCATGTGGAAATTCTATTGCTTAGTCTAACCCACTGCTGATTATGATTGGACAAAATTGTGAAGAGCGGTAGAATTGTCTAATTAGGAGCAGGAGCGAGAAAAATCACAGCCAATAGGAAGAGTCCCAGGAATGGGGCGGGGAATAGGCCTTCGTCTCGGCGGCAGAGGAGACTTGGGGGCCATTTTGTGAAGAGTCGAGGGCTGAGGGGTTTCGTGTGCGTTGCCGACCTCGAGGAGTAGTCTGCTTCTCCGCGTAGAACCGGGAGTAGGAGATTCAGAATCGAATCTCGTCTCCCTTTCTCCTCCGGGTAAGTGGAGGAGGCGGAAGTAGGTGGTACTCTGGGTTCCTCGGGAAGCATGAGGGGGTGGGAGAGAAGACGAGGGAACCTTCCCCTCGGTAGAGTAAGCAGGCCCCCATTTATTCTATTTTTCATTGAGGAATCAGGTCTAATGCTGGAGAGAGTTTTATAAGGCTCAGTTCTTGCGTAGATTTAACCTGGTATGGTCTAGGCCACGGCCGTCAGGGAAAATGTCTTTTTTTCGTTCTTTGTGTTAACGGCTGCTTTCATTTTCTACGACCATGAGGACTCGAACAGCGATCATGAAAGGGAAGATCGAGATGCTCATTAGTATAGTTGAAGTTAATGTAGTGCTGATGCCTCCAGTAAAATTTAAAAATCGGGCGGGGGACTGAGAAGGATTACCAAGTAGATCCTGTACCGCAAGCCTCTAAATTCTGGAGCGTGCCGCAGGGCATTAGAACAATAAATATTATAACAATAGATTTCATATTTTACTGATGACTTTGTCTTATTCTGAGAAAATGGTGGACCTCGAAGTAACTTTTCAGTTATTTAAAAAAGATTGTAATCTACGTATTAACAGAATTAAAGCTGGCTTTTTATCTGCAGGTTACAAATCATTTGAAATACTATGTAAGTTAGTGGAACTTTGCTTGAGGTAGGTATTTTCTATTTTTCTCAGAAACTCAGGCATGAAAATGTTGGATGCCAGGGTTATAGTAAATCAGCAGAACTAGTAAGTTAAGTGGTTTTAGCTTGCTATTGGAATACTACACAATAAAAGTACTAAATTTGAATCTTTACAGGAACCTAATTGCAGCAACCATGAGCACTAACTGGAAATTCCCAACTGCACTAGGGGAAAAATAATTAGGACAATTGCAATTGTTACTAATAGAACGTCTTAACGATAATTTTAAAGATACTTCAGCATTAACTTTGTAGACCACCTAAACTGGCAAAAATGCATAAGTACATTTTATTAAGTATTATAGTTATCACTATTTGCTAGGTCCAGACACTTTTTTGCTAAGTTTATAGAAATTACATAGGTTTCTAAGTATTACATTTTCTTATCCAATAAATTCCTTTTTTTATCATGTAAGATTTAGTTGATCTTAATTTTTATATGTTAATCTCATGAGAACTGTTACCTAGCACGGTGTAAACCATTGCTGCAGGTTAGATTCATACCGTAAGAAACCTGTTTGGTAGGAAGTGAAAACACTTTATTCTAAATAGGTAGTAGGCATTTGTTGATTCCTCACCGTGTAGATAATGTAATAGGGATCAAAAGCATTGTCTTATTTTCTTTTAGACTAAAAGTATTTATTACATGGGCTTAAAACTACTATGGTTGGTCACTGCAGAATTATTAGAAATAAGAGCAATGATCGACTAACAGGAAATTAATAATTGTTGGCAAATAAAGAGGGGTCAGGAATTAAATTTTAAGAAAGATTATTGATAGTATTGAAGGGCATTTTTTTTTTGCCTCTTGTTAAAAAGTATGGTTTTCTTGGGGTCAGCGTCTTCCAAGGTAACAGTTCCTATGAGTTAATTCATCTGGAATGATTTGGCTACAGAATTTATATCTGAAACAATTCTAGACTAGATGAGTTTTCAAATAGGAAGGTATTAGCAATATTTACATGCTGGATAGAGAGGACAGGTGTAAGCTGAATGACGAAATTGCAGGTCTTAAGACCTTTTTGTTTCCCAAGCTTCATGCCTCTTGAATGCTTGGTGTTTGCTATTCCTTCTTGTAGAGAATTTAAACATAGCTTATATTTGTAGTTAAGTCTTCAGAGGGCTTCACATAGCATGCAACCTTATTTTGGATGGAATAGCTTTTAGAAACAAGCAAGGAATAAACTTCAAAATAGTTATTCTAATCTTTTTTTTTTTTTTTTGATGAGAGAGAGAGAGAGAACGAGAACGAACGAGAACTGAGCCAGTTATTCTAATCTTAAAGATCGTTTTAAGTGGTGAATATATGAGATGTTAATTGGGGAGTAACAGTTGAAGGAAGGAATTTTGGCCTAGGAATTAAGAGAACTGGATTCTATTCTCCCGTTATTGGCTGTGTCAGGCAAATTATTTAAATTTTTTAAGATTCATTTTATTTTTATTTATTTTTTATTGTTTTTGACAGAGAGAGAATTGAATTGGGGGAACTCCCCAGTTCAGCATATGGGTCTGCACGGGCCGGGGCCGCAATTTGATCCTTGGTCCCCAGCGCTGCAAAGTGAGCGCTTAACCCGCTGAGCCATCCCGGCTTTCCCCCATTTTATTTTTTGACAGAAGGGGGAGAGCCCAGAGCGGTCTAGTCTTCACAATTGTACATCATTAGTTTTCTGCATAGTTTAATTCCACACAGGTGGGCAGGGCTGCACAGAGTCGGAACTGGGTCAAGGGCCTCCCACACATGGAAGGCCTGCCCCAGTGAGAATCGAACTGGGAGGGTCTCACATGGGAAGCGCACCCTGATTCAGCATATGGGTCCACCCGGGCCAGAACCCTATCCTCGAACCCCAGGGCTGCAAAGTAAGCGCTTAACTTGCTGAGCCATCCCAGCTTCCCACACAAATTATTTAAACTGGATTTCAGTTTTATGAGGGGGCTGAGACCTCTATTTTAATTGGCTTTCTATATTCGTTGCCACAAGGCTGGAACATGTACAGAAAGTTTTACTATTAAAAGCAGTTTTTGTACATTATCATTAACAACCTGTAGTAACTATTTCAGTCAAGTAATTTATTGCCTTTGGGGAGCATTACTTCCTCATACTTATTCTCATTGGGATCAGCAAAAATTATGGTTTTGTTCATGATTAGATTTACTAGAGCATTGACTGGTGAGAACCAGAGCTATTAGATGTAGCAAATTGCATGTGTTTTAGATAAAGGAAATTTGACGTTTATGAAAGGAAAAAAGATTACTATAAGTTGTTTTTTTCCCCCTAGCATACTAAATATGATGGGTTATAATTTTCTTGAATTAATTTTTTTTGAAAGATTTGTTTTCGATAGAAAGTGGTGGTGAGGGGGAGTGGAACCAGAGCAGTCTCCATAGTTGTACACCATTGGTTGTGGTTTCATTACACACATGTGGATGTGGGGCCGCACACTGGCGTTGGATGTGTTTTACATAATGTCAGGGACACATGGAGCCTTGGTTCTCAAATCTGCTGTCAAAACACTGGAAGGATGAGGCACTTTGTAGAGAATTGATCTTAACTAGTGGGTTAGAGGTTTGTCATTAAAACTCTTCACAGTTACTAAACATGAGCTGATATCAGAAACAGCTATAGGGCTAGTTAAAACATTGCTAGGGTCTCCACCACCAGAGCTTCTGATTAAGTCAGTCTGGGGTGGGCCCTAATTTGCATTTCTATTAAATGCTATGTGATGCTGGTTGGCAGACTGCCCTTTGAGAATACCTTTTTAAAAGGGATTCAAACCTCCCAAAGGATTGACAAACTATAATGTAACCTAGGTATACTATTAATTACAAAACATTAGAATTACATGCTAAAGTAGTTTGGTCTGTTTTATGGGTGATCTTGCCATCAGTTTATCATAATATCTTGGGGGCTATCTTAACTTTGAAAACGTACCGGTAAATGCTTTCTTTTCGAATTAACGACTTAAAACTTGACACATGTGCAGAGTATTTGTAGATGAGTCACACAGTTACTTAATATATCCTGAAATTTTTAAGTACCAGGTGCAGGCGATTGACTGCAGGAAATGATTTTTTTTTATATTTCCTTGCCCAAACTTCTGGTTATTAAGGTGAATGTTTTGAACTTAAGATATTTTTTTGAGGCCCTTAAGGGAGCACATGCCCTTATTTTGTTTCACCATTATTGTACATCTCAGACACTGACTTGAAGGACATAACATTCAATAACTTAGAGTTTTTATAACTTTTTCTGTACTTTTTTTTTTTTTAAGATTTTTATTGGGGAAGCCGGGATGACTCAGTGGGCTAACTGCTCGCTTTGAAGTCCTGGGGACTGAGGATCGAATCCCGGCCCCGGCCCATGCAGGCCCATGTGCTGAACTGGGGAGTTCCCCCAGTTCAGTTCTCTCTCTGTCTCTGTATCTCTCTCTCTCTCTCAAAAAAAAACAACAAAAAAAGAAATCAATAAAATCTTAAAAAAAAAAAAAAAGATTTATTTGTATTGTTTTTGACAGAGAGAGAGAGACAGACAGACAGACAGAGAAGGGAAAGGGCCCAGAACAGTCTCCATAGTTGAACATCATTGGTTTTTCCACATAGTTTCACTCCACAGGTGCATGTGGGGCTGCACAGGGCCTGGAACTGGGCCAGGATTTCACTTAGAGCTGAACTGGGGGCACTCCCCAGTTCAGCACATGGGTTTGCACGGGCCAGGGCCAGGATTTGATCCTCGGTTCCCAGGGCTGCAAAGTGAGTGCTTAACCCACTGAGCCATCCCGGCTTCACCAGTTTGTACAATTTAAGATACCATTTCAAGTGTAAGAGTAACTTAAATGTCATGCCTAAACTGGCCTGCTACCTTTAAAAATTTGCAGTTAAACTTTTAAGTTACAGTATCTGTTCTGTTCCTGTTGTGGTTCATATAATTTGACTCATGGAACATTTTTAAAAACAGCTTGAGATTTTTTAATTTACTGATACTTGGAGATGAGAATAAAACCTCAGGGCTGACTTTTGAAATGTGAGTGCAGCCAGTTCATTATTTGCTCAAACACCTAGTCTTAATTGCAAAAATACTGTTTCCACTGATGAGACTTTAGTCTTTTATCTATGTTTTTGGTGGTATGTATCAGATTCTTAGAATTAGTATCTTTCAATTAGCTACATATAGTAGTTATATAAATAGTGGGATGACAAAACATTCTTATAAGAACCATACTTTTTTGCCTGTTTTATCACATTAAATATTCAGTAGCCATAATCTTTTTTTCCTTCATCTGTGGTTTTTCATTCTGTCAGTGGAATAATGTGCTCCTTATTTAAAACATCTTTCCCCTTCACTGTAGAACCTATTAGGTCTTGGATTTGATCACTTCTTGGTTTTGAGAATAGATATCGATATCTCTATTATGTATCTTCATGATAGATCATTCTTTAGTCTGTATTGGAAAAACTACATGGACTTAAAATTTAAAAACCCATGAAATCACTTACCTTCTTAATCTTGAATTTGACATTTGCTCACTTTATCTCTGTTGCCCTGGTTTTTCTATATTTCTTTGCCCAAACTGCTGGTTATTAAGATGAATGTTTGAACTTAGACCTTTTTTTGAGACCCTTAAGGGAATACATGCCCCCAGTTTGTTAATTTTAGTTACCTATTGATGCTGAAAAAGTGTGAAGACAGTCACTGGTAAAAGTGATTCTGTAGAGGATCTCCCCCTCCCAGTGGAATGTTAATGCTTTACCAAAATGTGTTAGATGCAATGGACAGATGTTTCTGTCTTGGGGGTCTAGGGCACAACATTTCTGAGGTACTCTGACTCAATCTGTCCCTTCTCCTTTCACAGGGCAGCAAGGCGAACCCCATCCCTACTCACTGGAACTCAGCTTTGATTCTTAACCTCCCTTCCCAACCCTTCCAGAACACACACATTCCCATTCCAAAACTGATTTTATAAAGACATTTTAAACATAATGATGCAACTTGGTGTGCACTACAGCAAATTTACAGGTGTTTTGTTTTTTTTTAAATTATTTTCAAAAACAGGACTTGGATTTAAGATGTAATTTTTAAAATTTCTATTTCTATTTTTTCTGCAGCAGTTGGGTTAGTAGGAGCCTTTTAGCCTCTCATAAACTGACCTCTCTACTTCCTCGTGTATTTTTAAGATTGATTGGTGATGTGGAAAGGGCTTTGCTTATCTGCTACTGAGAACTTTACCCTTACTGTTTTTGTGGAAACTGCTTTTGGAAAGAGAAAAATGAACTTTACTGAATTGACATTTTTGCACCTCCCGTTTTTCTAATCTGGGCTATTTTTATTTTTGTTTTTTTACAGTGAGATTTTTTTGATCTTCAGCTACAGTAAGTTATTCCAATTTTTTTTTTACATTTTTCCTGACTTTCCGCTGATTTCCTTTTTATTGTTGTTACTAGTTACTATTATTATTATTATTATTATTATATTTATGATGGTGATGATGATGATGATAATGACACTGATTATTTTTAACCGGATTAAAATCGAGTTTTTCTGAATGTTCATAAGAATTTCTCCGGCCTCCTAATTGACTTTGGAGTTTTGCATCTTGGGAGAGAAAGTGAAGGCATTAGCATTTTTAAGTGGATTGATCACATAAACCTTTTCTCTCCCAACCCCACCCTTGCCCTCATCCCCTTCCCCGTGTTTGAAAGAATTTTACTGGCTGTTAAGTCTGACCTTATTTTTCCTGATCTTTAACTTAACTGTTTTAGAGCATCTCTGGACGTCTGTATTTTTTATTTTTTTATTTTTGTTTTTGTTTTTATTTTTAATCTTTGATTTGTTAAATTTTTAAACTGTGCTGCAATAAAATGTGTGTGGTACTACTTAACACCTATGATGGTGATGGCATTTTCCCAGAAAGCCATCTTTCTCCTGTTTCCCTTGAAATCCCATCCTGCTTTTCCTGTACACTACCCCTCACAAACCACAAGCTGCAGCAACACGGATGCCCAGCCTGGAGCAGCAGCAGCCAGGATGACCTGGAGCCAGGGGGGCCTTCGGAACAGATGCACACCCTTCCTGGGTGATGGTAAGAGGTGTGAGGTCCACTAGTTTCATTGCAAAAACTAGGAAATACACCAGTTAAAGTTTAGTTGATGAGGTGTAGGTGATAGTTTCTGGAAGTGTTATGGTTAATCCTTTTGTGTGTATCTCAGATTTCCCAAGGGAGGCCACTTCAGTTTTTTTGTGAACTAATGAAATTATGAGTATCTAACTTGAGCTGATTGAGAATTTTTGATAATTGAAAAAAATCAGCTGAAGTTTATATATATATAAGGGTTGTCTGGAAAATATCCAGCTGTGTAATATGAAAAATAGAGGCATTTATTATGGCTTGATTTTTTTCCAGACAGCCGTCCTATGATAATGTGAAAATGGCTTGTTTTAATGATTAGCAATAAGGACGTCTTTTTTCTTTGATGTCTTTATTCTTTTTTATTCTTTTTTTTATGTCTTTATTCTTAGTATTTGCTATTGCAAATTAGTAATATTTTGTCATTTGGAGCAGTCTTCCTTGTGTTTGTGATAACACTTTTGGAATGTATTCAGACAATTTTTATCATTAATATTTAACATGAATCAAGACCACAGAAGCTTGCTTTAATACTAAAATGCTATCTCACTAGAACGTTTTTTTAAAAAAAGGGTAGGTAGGCTTTTTTACCTTCAGAAACCAGGGAAATCTTTTTGACATTTTTATCCAAAGCAGGGAAGATCAAGGGTTAACCTCTTCCAGTGATGACTGTGGCCCAGCTAGATATTGGGGAGTCCAGTGTTAAGAATTTTTACAACTTACATAGTATTTCACTGACAATAGTGGGATATTTTGATAACTCAATGTTGAGTGGCTTTAATAGATTTTTAGTTGAGGCAAAAAGTAGAATGGTTTTTTAAAGGCTATGGATATTCAGTGCTCTTACTAGGGTAAATCACATACTTGACCCCTTACCTTACTCATACTAAAATGGTGAAATCTGGTTCAAGTAAAACTGAAGGCAGCGTAAGAGGAAAACAGAATGAGGAAGAAAAGTTAAGTAAAATGTCCTGAGGTTATCTGGAAGAGGAAAAGAAAAATTTTCTTTTATAGGAACAAGTTTTATTGATGCCCACTATTCTGTGACCACTGTTTGTACTTTGTTGCTCTCTGTCATTGTGTGCCTGCTGTTCACTATAGGTTCAGTTTAATTTATTCCTTTCTAATTCTGCAAATCCATTACTTCATGGGTCATTTTCTTCTGATTTTGGGGAGACAAATATAATAGTTCTTCAGGGACTCAGCCTTGTGAGGGAGACAGATGAATGAGCTTATGTGACTAGAGGTGAGAATGGAACCTATAGAAGCATGCAAAAAGTGACTCTTAAGAGGTCAGGAAGTGCTAACAGAAAGGGAGCTGAACTGAATCTTAGAGATGTAAGGCCTGATTATAAAAATTTTAATGCCATGCCAAGGAGTTTGTATTTTACCCAGAAAGCAGTGGAAAGTGATTAAAAACTGGAGTGACATCAAATTTTCCTTTTTAGAAATGTCATTCTGATAGCATAGAACACTTAGCTTAGAGGAGAATGAGATTGGAAGTAGATGATAAATAAGGAAGATATTAAAATAAGGAAGTATAATGGCCTGATCTGGTCAAAAGCAATGGTATTAGGATTAGGAGGGGATAAATTTAGTAGGATTGCTGTAGCTGTGGTATGATGGTTGAGGGATTTGGCATGACCCCTATGTTTCTAGCTTCTGGGATAGGAATAGATAGGGTTAGAGTTGAGAATAGGAGAAAGAACAATTATTGTTCTTTGAGGTGTGTGTAGAACATTCAAGATCACCATTAGGTTTGGGCATTTAGGGATGAACAAAATGTAACTGTCTCCTGCCCTCTTGGGTAGTGTAGACCATTTGATAGAGAACAAATGATACTTTCAAAATCCAGATCTGTGAAGTGGAAGAACAGTGAGATGATAGGGGAACCAAATTTAGAATTTGGAGGTGTGAGAGTAGTGCCAGTGAAGAGACCTTAATAGAACTGATGTTGAAATTGAGATAAAATACGGTAAATGGGTTGCCATATCTGAAAGCAGATAACTGGGAAAAAACTAGGCCTCAGAGTAACAAATAACACTAGAGAATAGTCACTAAGAATGCATAGGATAAGAGATGAAATTTGGAAGGTAGACAAGTACCAAGCATAGTATATAGTTCTTTTAAGACCATGTTTAAGGTCTAGATTAACCCTGTCCAACCTGTGGGCCACATGGGGCCCAGGATGGCTTTGAACGCAGCCCAACATAAATCTGTAAACTTTCTTAAAATATAGAGATATTTGTTGAGGTTCGTTTACCACCCCCCGCCCCGCCCAAGCTCATTTGCTATTAGTATATTTATGTGTGGCCCAAGGCAGTTCTTCCAATGTGGCCCAGGGAAGCCCTGGTCTAGATTATCTGGTGAAAGACTTTGGAGACTGGAGAGATCTGATTGGTTTCTCTGGAGTTTTTTTCTGGCTTATTTTGTGGGGAATGTTAGTAATATGGACTAAGTGCAAGTAGCATAATAAATTATTATACCTATTAGAGTAGGTCACTCACTATTCTGTTAATCTCTTGAAAAAAGTAATCCTAAGGCTGAGGGTACTTGCCCTTGTTATCCAAATGAGTTTTCTTTGTATTAGTGAGCAAACTGTAAATTAATGTGAAGAGGATAGGTTCCTCAGGCTCTAGGGAATTACTGGTTATTTCTCTTAACATTTCTTTTGGATCTGACATGTAATTGCTTTTCTGTTTGAAAGGAAAAATAAAGAACCCGAGTTCCTTTTTGATGTGATAATCTGGACACTTAACTGGGTGTTCACTCTTCTGTTAACTTATTTAATCATAACCTTGTATAAGTAATCACATTTTGGGGATACAGATATTGAAGGCGTGGAATTTAAATAATTTGCCTAACGTTAGACATACCTAATAAATGTTAAAGCATGGTTTCAACCTAGGCAGTTAAGCCTGCAAATTTCAACTCTTAATCATACTAGACTGACTGTATTTAAATTGATGTATAGTATTCAGGAAAACAGCTTTAATTATTTTGTTAAAGCACCAAGAAAAAAAAACTGCTTTGGATTAGGGATTTAAAAAAAATATATATATATATATATTTTTTTTTTGTATTTTTTTGGTCAGAGTGACTAAAGGGGGAGGGCCCAGAGCAATCTCCATAGTTGTATGTCATTAGTTTTCAATGTAGTTTCACTCCACATGTGGGCTCAGGGCTGCACAGTGCAGGAACTGGGCTGGGAGCCTCCCACATGGGGTGCCTGCAAGAACTGAACTGGGGACACACCCCAGTTCAGTATAAGGGTAGGGTCTGCATGGGCTGGGATTCGATCCTTGGACCCCTGTGCTGTAAAGGGTGTGTGCAACCTGCTGAGCCACCCCAGACTCTCCCATCAAACTGGGTTTTCTTGCTATCTTCTCATAGACCAAGTTCTTTTGCAGTGTTAACCCATTTCAGTTAATGAAACTATAGTTTTCATGTCGTTTAGGCCAGACTTTGGTTAACCAAAACTTTTCTCCATACCTCACTCACCCTTGGCCTTGTAGAAAATCTTGTAGGCTTTTCCTTTAACACGTTGCTTATGGCGGGGTTTAAATCCCTCATACCCCTCTGTTCCGGCAGGTATTTAAATGAGACCACGTTGAAATGAACTCTTCTCTTTAAAATGCTATTGCAATGAAATTTTTTGTACTTAGTCACGTAAATTTATCCATTGATAATATTTGCTTGTTATATATCAACCAAACCTAATTAACTAAATCTTGCAAAAAAATAAAAGGTCAAGTGTAAAAACGAGAATTTTCGTTACCTGTCCTTAACGCATGGCTCAGAAAAAACGATTCTCGTGATCCGTACACAATGTGTTAAAATAAAACAAGAATTCACCACTCCATACTGCCAGCGCTTCCAGTTTTTAGCCTCCATTATCTCTTGGGCTTTATTGTAATAGATTTGTTCTTTTGCCCCTCCCTACCAGTGTGTGGTAGCTAGAGTGATCTTATTAAAATGTAATACTTGAAATATGGATTGCCTGAGTTTCTGCTTGAAGCTCACCCTGTTACCTATTTCAACATTAAAATCAGTTCTTTTCATGTGATTACAAGACATCCTCCATTGTCTGTCGTTTTCCTCACTAACTTATTTCTACTTAAGCCATACCAGACTCCTTAGTGTGTCTTCAACATCCAAGATATTTTTACCTTGAAGCTTTTCCTAGGAATTTTCTTGCTCTAGACATTTATAAGGTTACGTTCTCTTTAATTCATTCAGGTTTTTACTCAACAGCCAATGCCTCAATGATATTTTCCCTCATAGCCTTTCAAGCTCTTTCCCCTCTAAATATTCTCGCTCTTTAACTAGCTCACGTGTTATAGAACCTTATTTTCTACTATGTAAAGGCATAGAGAAATTTCTGGAATGAAACCTAATGAAACAACATTGAATACCTCTGGGCAAAGGGGAGGTATTTAGGAGGGTGGAAGGAAACTTGCTCTATGTGCTCATAGACTGAGTATTAGCAAGACAGTATTGTTTTGCTTATCACTTAAAACTCATTGTAGATGCATTTCAACTCTTCTAATATGTGTTTGGGTATAAATAGTATAGCTGGTGTAGTAGTTTAATAAGTTTTGATAGTTGAAAAAACAGCATTAAAATAGGTTTTGGCTGTGATGAAATGAGTGGGCATTTGAGAGCATAGGCTACTGTGTTGCCTGTGATGGGGCTATAATCAAAATTTGTAAACATTTTCTAAAAATCATTTTTCAGTGAGAATGCGAAGCTGCTAACAGATTAAAGAAAATCTGGCTTTTCTTTCTACCTAATTTGATTCTGGTTTCACGAGTTTGAAATATTCTTCATTTCGATTTAGATTAACCTATGGCTTTTGAGTTGATTTTTAGAACTAATATAACTCTGGAAGTTAATCAAACCAGTCATAGGCTTTTTTGGCTAGTCCAGAATAACATTTAATGGAATAGTTTAGTAGAATACATGTTAAGTGGAATTTTTTCCTAGTCTTAATGAAATTCTTCTGTATGCTGAACACATCATTCATAGTTAGTGCTCTAGATCATTTCTTGTATTAATCCTTTTAAATAAAGGATTAGCTAAGGCTAAAATTGAGGTAGGAAAGTGTGCTTCTGAAAGAAATGTTTTTTCATGTCTTTAAAAGTTGGTTAGCTTCTTAAATTGGAGTTACATATTTATTTATGCTTTAAGATGTAGATTTTGGGGAAGCCGGGATGGTTCAGTGGGTTGAGCGCTTGCTTTGCAGCCATGGGGACTGAGGATCGAATCCTGGTCCCGGCCCATGTGGACCCATAGGCTGAGCTGTGGAGTGCCCCAGTTCAGTTCTCACCGGGGTGAGTCCTAGGCCCAGTTCCTGCCCTGTGCAGCCCCGCACCTACCTGTGGAATGAAACTATGTGGAAAAACCAATGATGTGCAACTGTGGAGACTGTTCTGGGCCCTCCCCCCCTTCTCTCTGTCTCTGTATCTCTCTCTCTCCCCCTCTCTGTCAAAAACAATAAAAATAAATCTTTAAAAAAGATGTAGATTTATTTATTTTTTAAAAAGATTTTTATTGTTTTTGAGAGACAAGAGGGAGAGGGAGAGGACCAAGAACAGTCTCTGTAATTGTGTGTCATCAA
>PVKE010034518.1:0-17353 GCA_004027555.1 Craseonycteris thonglongyai
CAGTCTTTTGTGTCCTAAATTGAAAGGTAAAAGGATGTGTAAAATCTCATTTCCTTCAAATTTTAATGGATAAAGGGTAAATTCATAACCAAGAAGGAGATTCCATGACTCTCAAGTCTTGGAAAGGCAGAACTAAGAACAAAAATTTCAAAAATGCCATTCTGGTGGTCTTGATTTTATGACATATCCATCTATTTGGGGTTGTTAGTTCAAGTGCACGTGGCCTATCCTTTTCTGTGGGAGTCGAACTTGCTTCTTCTTGGCCCACACAAGCCAGCACAGACCCCAGCATTTTGTTTGGCAACCACGTATTAGGTGTGTAAATTCTACCCTTAACTCCCATGTTTGGGCTTGAAGAGGAGCCGAACTCTGAACAACACTGTGTGCTATTCAGCGTGTAGATACTGAGAATCTATCTGTAACCCAGAGAATATTTAATATAGTTTATTAACACTGAACACTTAGGATGCAAATGTTTAGCTTGCGGAATAACTTTAAAAATATTATAAGTTGTTTATTTCCATATTGTAAACCACAATTTAAAAACATGTTCATTCCATCTGCCTTACATAGAGAGTAGCTTTATGCCAATAAATATCCCTGTTGCCCAGTGATGTTATTAGTTTGTTGAGCTACGTACATAACATCCTGAGTGATATTAGAGCCATTGGGACCTTCTAACCTTAAGTGATTTTTCTTTCTCCGATAGATGAAATTTAAGTATTTAGACCTTGACAGTTGGCAGTTGGACACACTATGCCTGATGAAGAGCCACTTGGTAGCAATGAAAAAGTACTTTCTTAAATCTAATGAAGCAGGTGCCTTAAAACTAAGGGCAATAGATTTGCAGTTTGTTTTATTTAGGGCAGCATTTCTGTTAGTGGATTGCGGTTTCCATATCCTGTGTTTATGAATACAAGTAATCTCCCTGCTACTTCTGATGTTTCCTAGAACCCTCCCGGTGTTTCTAATCAAGCATATGTCAGTTATAACATTTGGTCACACCACTCTCTCTGTGCCTTAACTTTGAATACTAATGAGATGCATTTTAACCTGCCCAGAATGAAAAAAGTGAATATATAAATTCCCATAGTATAGGCTTTATAAATTATTATGCCTTTTTTTTCTATAAAATCAAAATTATCATAACAGCAATGTGTCAAAAAGTAAAAATTTGAATAGTTTATAACACTAGGGACAGCAGCAGCCTGGAGGTGTTTCAAACCTACTTTAACTCTGTCTCTGACAAGTGGTCCCTAAGTGTAGATTAAGGATTTCTCCTAATGCTATACTTTCTGTGCCAGTGCTTACTTTACAGAGCTGCAACGAAGGAGCTAAATGATTCCACTATGTATTAAATTAATTTTTAGGAAAAAACCCAAAGGCAACTG
Organism: Craseonycteris thonglongyai; assembly: GCA_004027555.1. Taxonomy (NCBI): domain Eukaryota; kingdom Metazoa; phylum Chordata; class Mammalia; order Chiroptera; family Craseonycteridae; genus Craseonycteris; species Craseonycteris thonglongyai. The sequence goes on from PVKE010034518.1 coordinate 1,392, forward strand.
AGATGGTGTAGCCTTGCATCTAAAAAAAAAGTAGAATTATAAGGGAATGTGATCTTTTTCTGGATTGAAGAGAGGTGTTGAGGGGCAACATTTTAGGGAACTTTTGTTAAAGGACAACGCTGGGTACTGTTGGTGAAATATATCAGAAGGCATGGTCTCTGTCCTTAGGAGAGGTAAAGATGTATGATATATTTGTATGGGTAGGTATACTATGGTATGCCTATAGTAGACCATTTATATTTACCACCAGGCAGACAGTAGAGGGTGTTGAATAAAGGTACAAGCTGTAGAGTAATGTGGCCTTGGCTCAAACCCTGACTCTGTTTTTAATAGTTGTACACCTTCTTTGGCTCAGTTTTCTTGTATGTAAATTGGGTGTGTCAGTAGTACTTACTATACAAATTATTGTGAATATTATATATAAGTGCACAGAATAGTCCATGGTGAATGCTAAACAGTGAAGTTTAGCTCATTTTTATATTTACTGAAGAATATATCTGGAATCCCAGGCTAGCTCACCAGGAATATATCTATTCCATAATTTAAGAATATTACTACAGCATAAGAGTTTCCCCCAAAATTGTATCTGACCTGGCCTACAGAATGTATAGCTGCTAGGAATCTGGGTCGTAAGCTGAACTCACAACTACTTGTAAGACTCTTTTCAGCATGTCCTCCTATAGTAGGTAATCCACTCAGTATTGATGTGAAACCATAGTAATACATGTCATGCGCCTACAGAACCACTCATAAATAGGCAAAAGAGGAAATGTTAAGTTAGTTAAACTAGAAGGTTAAATTTACACAGGCATGCTTGCATGCACATGCGCGCGCACACACACATCGTACATTGTAGAGGTATTACCAAAGCCTTTGGAAACCCAGATTTAAAACAAACAAACAGGGATGCTGGGATGACTCAGAGGGTTGACTACTCATTTGTAGCCCTGGGGTCTGAAGATCAAATCCCGGCCCTGGCCTGTGTGGACCCATATGCTGAACTGGGGTGTGCCCCCAGTTTGGTTCTGACACGGACAAGATCCTGGCCCGGTTCCTGGCCTGTGCAGCCCTGCCCCCACCTGTGGAATGAAACTGTCGAAAACTAATGATATGAAACTATGGAGACTGCTCTGGGCCCTCCCCCTTCTCTCTGACTCTCTCTGTCTCTACCAAAAACAATAAAAATAAATCTTTAAACAAGCAAACAATATTCTACTGCGTGCATAAAAAATGGATTTTGTAGAGAAAGTACCATTTGATTTAAATGTTGAAGCAAGAGTAGGATGTTGGCCATCTGAGAAGCTGGGAAAGGGAATTGTAGGAAGAGGAAGTATAATAGAAGGCCAGGCAAACTGTTCATAGCAGATGTGGAGAGTGGTGAGTTGTCCAGTGATGTGTGCATGAGACGAAGGGAGATATGTACTAAGAGATTGTGTCAAGGATGTAGGCTAGAGGCAATATGTATAAATCCTTAAAAGAGGAGGTTGAGCTTAATTTAGTAAGCAGTGAGACACAATCATTGAAGGTTTTCTGGAGGAAATGACTGTTTATTTACGTTGTGAAAGGTGGATGGAAAGGAACATCCTGGCTGAAAAGCAACCCTATTGTCTGGTTAGAAAACAATGGAACCTAAATTGAGGGAGGTGATAGTTCATTGACAGAACTCTTACATATGGTAATTAATTGATAGTAGACCAGAGCCCACAGACGAATAACAGTTAACTGGTCTAAGCAACACAGGATAGGTAGCACTCTGATGTATTTAATTATAGTCCCACCTTTATGTTCACATGGGTTCATCTTAATTTGGCAAAGATGAACGTGGGCATTTGGTTCTATTAATATATACAGAGGGTGCCAAAAAAAATGTATACACATTTTAAGAAAGGAAAAAACTGTATTAATATTTTAATACTCAATATATGCTGATAACAAACGGTGAATGCAAGTCATGTTTGACTTCTGCAATTACAAGAGGTGTTCAAAGTGGTTACCATCAGTATTCAGACACTTCTGATTATGGCAAACTACTCCTTGAGCCATGTTGATCAAAGTATCCACTTGTATCACTGCATGTGCCATTTAAATTTACCATGTGTCTCAAAGTTATCATGAATGCATGCACCTATTAAGCATGTTGGAGATTCTGTTGCATACTCACACCTCAATTGTTGTACTCCCACAACATTATTGAATTTCAAATACTACTTCAAAATGGTCCTGTGTTCCTTGAACAACAACCATGCCTCTGCCATTTTCTTTGACTATCCTGTCTGTTATATGGTTACACTAGCACTAATTTGATTAATGCCGTCTTCTGAGTGAACGTCATACTATACATTGCTACCATAATTCAGTCCAACTTCGAAAAATAATACATAGTTAATATCTCTTAAAAATGTGTATTTAGGGAGGCCAGAATAAGCAGGTTGAGCACTCATCTTGCAGCCCGGGGTACAAGGATCGAGTCCCAGTTCATGTGCTGCCCCCAGTTTGGTCCTTACCAGGGTGAGCTCCATGCTAGTGGCCTTTGGCCCAGTTTCTGCTCTGCATGGCCCTGCGCCCACCTGTGGCATGACGCTATGTAGAAAGCTGGTGACATGCAACTATGGGGACTGCTCTGGGCCTTCCCCCTTCACTCTGTCTCTCTCTCTGTCAAATACAATGAAAGTGAATCTTTGGAAAAAAAGACTATACTCTGTGCTTGCGTGCTCATTCTTCAGTTTGCCCCTCACTATTAAAAAAATATGTGTATATATATTTTTGACACTGCCAGTACATTGTGAGGTGTGTGTGTGTGTGTGTGTGTGTGTGTGTGTTTCCCAAGACTTTTCTGTAGTTGAATAATGAAGAAGGAAGAACCTGAGTCCCCTTGACTTGTCCAGCCGGGTGAACCATGGGGCTTGTGCAGGAGCCTTTGGCACAGACAGTGTCAGGAAAGTTGGTTCACCACAAATGGAGCTGAGCTTTCACCACTGGGCAAGCCAGCCGACCTAAGTGCTGGGTGCCCATGCCCACAGATGTAAATGGTGGTTCACCTCTCAGTCCTATACCACATTTTTGGAAGACAGCAAGAGAATTAAATGGTAAACAGAAGAAGAAAAGTTCAAGTATATTCTGGGATACTGAGTTACTTTTTAAAGTTCAAATGTGATTCCCATCGAAATTAAGTAACTTTATTATTATTATTATTATTATTATTGTTTTTCACAGAGAGAGAGAGAGAGACAGGGACAGAGAGAAGGGGGAGGGCCCAGAATAGTCTCCATAGTTGCACATCATTGGTTTTTCCACATAGTTTCATTCCACAGATGGGTGCAGGGCTGCACAGGGCAGGAACTGGATCGGAGTCTCACCCCAGTGAGAACTGAACTGGGGGCACTCCCCAGTTCAGCATATGGGTCCACATGGGCTGGGGCTGGGATTCGATCCTCAGTCCCCGGGGCTGCAAAGTGAGCGCCCAACCCACTGAGCCATCGCAGCCTTCCCAAAATCAAGTAACTTGAACTGTAGGGTCTGGCAGAAGTAATGCTCCAGCAGCAGTAACGCCCCTTTTTTGATGAGCTGGTGATCTATACTAAATCTTTTCTAACAAAATCATAAGCATGTAATTCTAACATAACACTATCAGACTCAAGCACACTCTCTGACATTTTAAGTGGAATATTCCAATTGCCGTCCATTCCGACATTATAACATTCCCTCTGCCGGATCTTGGGTTTTCCACAGAAAATAAAAGGAAAGGCAAAGCTGACATCATTCTTAGATTCACTAACGAAAACTGAAGTGACAGCAGAGGGTTAGGAGACGATGAAACCTAAGCAATAAGTATCCCTGGTGATGAGCAGAATGAATGAATTAGATGGGAGGGGAAATATGGAGGGAGATGGTTTATGTAGTTCTCTTATTTCTATGCCCAGGAGACAATATAATGTATATATTTAACCTTGCTTTGCTCTCTACATACGTTCTTATCACTGGTTCACCCTCCCTTTTTTTCTGCTATGTAAAATGTAATATCTAAGCTACAATTAATGCCTTAACTAGAATTATCTATTGGCAAGGAAAAGCAAAATTAGAGAAAGTCCTGAAATTGTAGATTTTGTGTGTGTGTGTGTGCATCATATGAGAATATTCCATAAACATTGTAAATATGTTGCACTTTGAAAACTAAATGGCTTTGGTGTAAATGGTCACTACTCAGCTATTTGATTGAAAGCCTCAGAAAGTAATTTCTCCACAAAATAAATCCTGAAAGGTAAAAATTCACCGCATGTTAATACTTGAAAAACCATAATTTTAAACCATGTTAAGAGTATCATGAGTATGGTATTTCATCAGTACATTTCTAATACGAAAGATACCGTATTTCCCTAGAATATCCAATCAAATCTCTAATGAGTAAACCTTCAGACATGGCATCCTAAGGTAATAGGTCATAAATCATTTTGCTACCTGGGTTACACACAGCATGAACGTACCTTGTGAACTTGATCATTGCCCACTCCCCCATGATTTCAAACTTCAATCTGCAGATACGTTCAGTCTACAACTCTCTGGGGATTCAGACATGAAACAAAGGCAATACTAAATTCAACACCCCATCACTCACTCTTCATTCTTTACCTCTTGTGTACCCCAAACCCCACTGTGTTCCCAACCACCATGAACTATACCCCACCCACCACTTTGTTCAGACCTGAAATCTCTGTCATTCTTGACTTCCCTCTTCCCACCGGTGCTTGTCACAGCTAATAATTACCAAGTTCTGGAGAGCTGCACTTTCGAATCTTTCTCCACATACTGTCTTCATGCCTTCACCTTACCCTCCCTCCTGGATAACTCTTATAGTCTCCTAAATTCTTCTTCTCCTTCTAATCTTGCCATCTCCAAACTTTTCTCCATGTGACCTTGTAAAAGTAGGGTGTGTCGTTTCTGCTCCCACAGGAATTCCATGAAATGACAGCTGTTCATTTTTCCAACTTTGTCTCTTCTCGAACAGCCCTCCTGCACTTAAATATGTCTGGCTCCAACCACCTGGTCTCCTTGCTCAGGCCTGTCTACCTGCTGCTTCTTCCCACATTCCTTCCCTGCATTTTCCCACATTCCTTCCCTGCAATGCCCCTGCTGGTCCCTCTGCTCTCAGTTTGATGCGTTTCTTCATAGAAAACATCCCTGGCCCCAAGACGGAGCCAGGTGACCCTCCTCTGTGCCTGCAGTGCCTGTCCTCACCTGCTATGGAGCATGTGTTCCTTTCTACTGCACCCCTGCCTCCTGTCCCTTCCACTCACCTCCAGGCCTCTGGAGAGCATGAGTGTCAGCCCAACACCCGGCCAGTACCTGTCATAGTAAAAGGCACTTCATAAATATTTGCTGGATAAATCCACAAATGAATTGTATAGCTCCACTACAACCTCAGACAAATATTTAACTAATTTAATGCCCACGTGATACTTTCTCCTAGTTCTATAATGGATAGACCTACAATTATGAATGTATTACTGAAATAAGTAAATCTAGGGATAAAACAGGCAGTTCATTGGATTCAACTCCCCTATAAAACAATGTCGTGCATAAAAGGGAATTGCCATCCTTTTTATTCTGGTTTTTTTCTTCCCGTTTTTTATATTAGACTGTAAGTTAGGAAAATGTATGAGAATGTCAATAAATAATAGGAAGTGAATATATACTGATTTTCTTGAGTATGTGTTTCTCTTAAAAATTCGTATACTTGATTTTTCTTGATTCCTTACCCTCGCTATGAGCTTTGGTTTGCCTCACCGCTGATGCTCAAAGTCATGACGGTGGCAGTTTTAGCTGCCCATACATGACTTCCCAAGAGCAGGAATGTTTATTGTTCATTTAGGGAAATAAACCAGTCTTAATTTTTCTTTAAGTCTATCTCATAAATTTAGTTATTGCAAAACAAAATATTTAAGGTGCCTAAGGGGAAATAGCTAAATGAAAACAAAAAGCTTTGCTTTTAAATTTGGGTGAAACCATTTTGTCAATAATGGCTAATTGTGTTTGCTTTCCACATTCACTGGCAACAAAATAAATGGCTATAAAAGAAATGTATATTTTGTTACATGTGGAGAAAACATGGCTATACGTAGAGAATACATGGAGAAAACCTAGAAAGAGAGCAAGTAATTTACAGCATATCTTTCTAGCTATTAAATCTCCTGAAAATGACATCTTCATCTGTTGATGAAGCAACCACTGAATTTTTAGGTGAAAAAAAACCAAAACAAAACAGGAACATAATATAGTGTGCATCGAGTTTTGATGTGGATTAACATATCTGAAATAATCATCCTCAGCATTAGGTTGTTCCGGAATACAGAAGTCTTCAACATTACTTTAATTCTGACACATCCTAAGACACAGACAGTAAATGGTCACTTCAAGGTTACCCAGAGAGGTTCCGCGGAGATAAAAACTCACGTGGGTTTGATTTCCTGTCCAGTCTTTGACCAGAGTCTCTGCTTCATTTCTGTCCAGGGCTGTGCCCTCAAGTAACTTCTGGAAGAAACTCTGTGACTGGAAGCGATAGACCACTTGGGCAGCCTGGCAACTGCGATTACTTATCTGCTACCATCAAGTCAGCTTCCACAGGAAATAACAGAGGCTGTGATGTTATTTATAGAAGCTGCCATGATTCTGAGTTTTCCTTGCCTTCCCCTCCCTTCTCTTTCCTTTCCATCTAAGAAAAGAATGTTGTTATCACCAGGGGAAACAAAAGGATACCGTGTGTGGAGGTTTTTTTATTCATTAGACATTTGATTGGATCTTCTGCGGGGTGGGGGGGGAGAGAAAAAAAACACCTTAAAATTAGAGATCGGTACAAATGGGATACCATATTTATAATGCTCCTTATACTTTTTGAAGTATGCTTTTCCATCTCATATCAACATATGGTATACCTTTACATTTTTAGGATAGATTTTGTGGGGAAATTATTTTCTGTGGTCTTTAATGAAGTAAAGTAAGGGTGGTTTACATGAATGCCATATTGTATTCAATGTGTACCATCTGTACAGTGTTTATGGATTTTCAAATATATACAAGAAAAATGTGCAATTTTAGGATTTCAAGACCTTTCTCTGACTTTGTTTTCACCTTGCTAATAAATCACATTTATTCGAGACGCATTTGCTGAGTGTCAATGACAAGGAACAGCTAGGTGCTATGATAAGAGATGGTGCCATCCCTCCAGAACAATATTTGGCAGTACCACAAAGCCATCCATGGATGTGAGCATGTATGTTATTTAAATTTTTCTACTAATATAAAAAAATGAAATGGCAAAATTGATTTAAGAGCATATTTAACTAAATATATTCAATATATTAGAATTTCAGCAAATATTTAAAGTTATCGATCATATAAGCTTTTTCTAACCTCAATTTGTAAAATCCAGTGTGTATTTTATGCCTAAAGTCTATCACAGTTGGGACTAGTCATATTTCATATGCTCAAAAACCACACTGTGGATTGTCCCACCACATTGGAGTGTATAGGCTCAAACTTTATTAGGTGCAATAGGTTCAGTGAAAGTCTTATGTTTCTAGACATAGTTACAAAGCAATGTGGAAATACAAAGTTAGGACCAATTGACTCACTTGGATAAAGGGGAAAATGTCAAGAAAATCTTACTTTAAGATTTTTTTTGTTACTGTTTTTGACAGAGAGAGAAAGATACAGAGACAGAGAGAGAACTGAACTGGGGGCACTCCCCAGTTCAGCACATGAGTCCACACTGGCCGGGGCCGGGATTCGATCCTGGGTCCCCGGCGATGCAAAGTGAGCGCTTAACCCACTGAGCCATCCCGGCTTCCTGGAAAATCTTACTTTAAAGGAACAGATTGTGAGCTATCCAGAAAACTGAGCAAGAGCATACCAGGAAGAGGAAGCACATAGACCAGACTTAAGTGTGTATCTCCCAGTTTCAAATAGCTTGGCAATTAGTGGACTATTAGGTACAGTGGGGAGGATTGGGTGGGTGAAGATGATGTAGTAGTGAAAAATATGAGCAGAAAGTAGGTTAAAGACAGAATTAATAAAAATCCCTCTGGGTTCTACTGAGGAGTATGGATATTACCTGGCACATAATTTAATGCCACTGGATTGTTATAAGCAGAGGAGCTTTGAAATATGGTATATGTTTTGGATAAGTTATTCTATTAGAAGCGTACATTGAATCAGAGTAAGGTGATTCTTAAAGCAGAGAGTACTTAAGAGCATTGGCCAAAGGGATGTTCATGAAGATTAGTTGAGGTTGGATGGCCAAATAAGTTTGTATAGGATTGAGTTAAACACAAATATATTTATCTTCTCTAAGATTTTCAATTTTATTGTTCTCATGTCCATTGAAATTCATGAGGAAGGTATGGTGTGGAGTTTTTCCCAAATTAATTTGTCAGCTGGACTCTTTTTCCAGGGCTGTCTTGCAGAACCAGTATTCTCTGGAATACTTTGCATATGCTGATGTGGGAAAAATTTTTACTGGAGTAAAAAGCGGTACTATGTGGAATTTCAAAGGCCTTTCCATTCTGTTTCTTGTCCTCAATAGGATCTTACTTGTCGGCAGCAAATGCCTCTAACCCCATTTCAATTTGATGAAATGATTTTTGCATACATGCCTTCCTTTTTTTTTTTTTTTTAAACAGGGCTAGAGAAATCAATTATGGAACTATTACCTTATAGATAACAATCTCACCATGAAAGGAAATATAATCATAGGGGAAAATTGGGGCAAAGAAGAGAGAAAGAGAGAAAGGAAGAAAGAAGGAAGGAAAGAAGGAGAAAAAAAGGAAGGAAGAAAGGAAAAAGGAAAGGAAAAGAGAGGGGAAGGGAGGATGGGAAAAGAGGAGAGGGGAAAGGAAGGGATCCAGGAAAAGGAAGAGAGGGGAGAACCTACAAGGGGACAAGAAGGGAGAGGGAGAGATTTAAAAGAGGGAGAGAGACCAGTATTGAAATAGCTGGCAGAAGAAAAGAGCAAGTGAAGAAATCTGAGTCAGGAGACAAGGGAAGGAAAAGAGGGAGGTAGTACTCAGACTATAACAGAGGAGATAGTTTCAGGACAAAGGGAGTGGCCAACAGTTCCCGAAGTAGAAGGTAATCAGGCAGGAGAAATCTTCATGCCATAAAGATTCCAGCTTCCATTCCATATGACTTATTCATCTCTAAGACTCAGTAATTGTTCCATATGTTTGATTACTGAGATTTTTTCCATCCTTGAAACTTGGAAGTTCACACTTGTTTATAAATATGTGTGTTGGAGGAGGGAGGAGGGACAAAGGGATTCATTGGTGACTAAAAGCTTTGGAAGGAGTTGATAAACATGGTGCTCCCCTCTTGGTAGGATCTGACTATTTGATACATACGTAAAAAAAAGTAACATGAATTTTTTTCGTAGATTTATCTCAGTGATATTTTTAGAAGAACATGTCTGCAGGTTTTCCATCTGGCTGGTTTTCACATCTTTCTAGTCATTTCATGTCTAGCTGATAATCTGCAGACACCCTCCAGTTGAGCCTTGGGAATAGAGTTCTGATGGGACCACTGAGCAAGATCAGGGCTTTGAATTGATCCAGGAGCACTTGTCTCCTGTGAATAAGTGATTTAGATTTGAGAGCGCATTTCCCATAGCCAGAGTGAAGTGACGTCTTATTTCACCAAGAAATAGATCATTTGAATCAAGAGACACTGAGAGTATGCTTAAAGTAATTATGTGGAGCAGGTGGTCTTCACCACAAGAGCTGACTCTGAGGAAAGAGAGATAGATCCTAGTCTGAAAATAGCCCGTGTCATGTTGAGCTCTGGAGGGAAAAAGGGAAAAACTTAATAACTGGCTTTGAAATGAATACCAATATTCTGTTACCCCTCACTTATCTTCCATGGCAGGTTAAAGATACTATTATTGTTTTAACCTCATTTCTGTAGGAAAATTGAGAGTCATGCCTGTTCCTCATTTCTTTGACTTGATTCTGAAAAACTTGTCCCAATTATACCTTTTGGATTTAGCATGAATTTATTTGCTTTTACTTATAAGCAAGTTATATGTTTTTTGAACTTCAGTTCATGATTTAGTAGAAAGGAAAATGCTGACTCTAAAGCCAGTAGAGTATCAGTAATTTATCCTGTGTAGCCAAATCCAATTTTGAAAATGTCCAGGCAGTTTCTACAGAAGTCAATGAAGATTGGTTATCAAAGCCCATGATTGTGTGAAGACTTGTTCAAATTTGAAGCAGCACATTGCTGAAAATATATTATTTCCTTGAAATGGAAATATAGAAAGAGTTCATTCTTTGTTTTACACATTATTTTACTCTTAATATAATGCTCTTCTAAAAATAATGTGACTATGAAAGGAATTTATGTTACTTAATCTCTATGTAGTCTACGTGGCGAATATAAAATGTTAGTTTCTTATCTATTTTAGTTTACTTTGGCTGTTTTAACAAATTACCACAAACTGGGAGGTGTAAAAGAACAGAAACTTACTCTCTTACACTTTGGGAAGCCAGAAGTCATCAATTAGCATCACTAGGTGCAAATCAATGTTGGCTCTGTAGCCTCTAGAGGAGAAAATGTTCTTTGCTACAGACATATGTTCCAAAGATTAGAGTCTGGATATCTTTGGGGAGTGAGGCCTCTTTCAGCCTATGATACTACTTTCTACACATTTCTGTTTCCTTTCCTACTAAAAGAATCCTGATTCTTTTCAAGATGTCATTCAGGGGAAGCCGGAATGGCTCAGCACATAAAAAACTCACTTTGCAGCCCTGGGGACCAAGGATCGAGTCCCAGCCCTGTCCTTGTGTGGACCCACATGCTGAACTAGGGCATGCTTCCCATGCGGGAGGCCCCCAATTTGGTTCTTGCACCCCATTTGGGCCCCTGGCTCGGGGGAACATGCCACCATCCTGGAGGCCCCCAGCCCAGTTCCCGCTCTGTGCAGCCCCCCCCTCCCCACCTGTGTGGAACAAAACCACATTGAAAAACTGATGATGTACAACTATAGAGACTGCGCTGGGCTCTCCCCCTTCTCTCTGTTTCTCTCCGTCTCTGTGAAAAACAATAAAATAAATCTTAAAAAAAAAAAAAAAAGATGTTATTGATTCCACAAAATGTAGGCAATGATTTAGGATAAATCTAAACCAGTTATGGCTGCTGTTTCCACATGCTGCACAGCTATGATGGCCTGCTAACCCAGTCCTGGCAAATGAGATGTTAGAAAAAAATTAGTTTTCAATGTTAGTCTTTAGAGCATGGCTCTATTAAAGGCACAATATGGGACAACCATGACTAACACTATTTTTGGCCTTATTTTCCACCTTGAAATCAGATGTTATTCCTTGTTATGAGGCAATAATTTGTGATCATGTGGCAAAAAGCCTATTAAGAAAAGAGTTCCAAACAAGATGAACCAGAACAGACCCATATCATCATTAAATGACAAAGATTAAAGACAAAGATAGAATCTTAAAAGCAACCAGAAAAAGGCAGTTAGTTAGTTACCTACAAGGGAGCTCCCATAAGACTGTCAGCTGATTTCTCAACAGAAACTTTGCAGGCCAGAAGGGATTGGCATAAAATGTTCAAAGTGATGAAAAGCAAGGACCTACAGTCCATATTACTCTACCCAGCAAGGCTAGCATTTAGAATCAAAAGATAGATAAAGTGCTTCTCAAACAAGAAAAAAACTAAAGGAGTTCATCACCACCAAACCAGTATTACAAGGAATCTTAGAGGGATTTCTTTAAGAGGAAAAGAAAAATAAATAAATAAAAAATATAACTAGTAAAATGATAATCACTACATATCTATCAATAATTACTTTCAATTTCAGTGGATTAAATGCTCCAATCAAAACATAGGGTGACTGAATGTATTTTTTTTTTAAAGCAAGATTCTCAAATATGCTGCCTATAAGAGACTCTAGATTGAAGGATATACACAGATGGAAAGTAAAGGGATGGAAAAAAGGATATTTCATAAAAATGGGGGGAAAAACCTAGGTAACAATACTTATACTTCACAAAATAGACTTTGAAATAAAGCCAAAGCAAAAGACAGAGAAGGATCCAATAATCCCACTTCTGGGTATTTATCCCAAAAAACCCCAAATGTTACTTTGAGAGGACATGTGCATTCATTGCATAATTTACGGTGGCCAAGATGTGCAGACAACCTGGGTGTCCGTCGATGGGTGAGTGGATAAAGAGGAGAGGGTACATATATACAAAGGCATATTGCTCTGTCGTGGAAGGGAATGGGTTCTTGCCATCTGCAGCCGCATGGATGAACCTGGAGGGTGTTGTGCTGAGTGGAATATGTCATACAGAGAAAGATAGAGGCAGTGTGATTTCACTTACATATGGAATCTAAAGAACAAACCGAACAAAACAGAGAACAAACTCATAAGAAAACGTTTGGATGGTTGTCAGATGGGAGGGTTATTGGGATATGGGTGAGAAAAGGAGAAGGGATTAAGTACAAATTGGTTGTTGCAAAGTAGTTATGGGGATCTAGGGTATAGCGTAAGGAATAGAGTCAAGATACTGTGGTAACTGCATGGTGTCAGATGGGTACTAGATTTATTGGGGTGATGGATGGGAGGAGGTTGGGGAAGAGTGAAAAAGTGAAAAGATTAAGAAGTACAAATTGATAGTTACAAATTGATGGGGCTGTAAAGTAAAGCATAGGGAATATAGTTAGTGATATGGTACTAAACTATGTATAGTGTCAAGTGGGTACTAGACTAGTCAGCGGCATCACTTCTTAAATTACATAGATGTCTAACCACTATGCTGTACTCCTAAAATTAATATAAAATGTCAAATAAAGTAAAAAACAAGTCATAAGGAAGAGAAAATACATTTACACTATTTATTTTTTAAAAACTCATGTATAAGTGGACCTACACAGTTTAAGCCATGATGTCTAAGGGTCAACTGTACTGAAGAGCATGAAAAAGAAAACATCACTCAGTATAAGAAAAGATGAACTACTGCCATTTGTGACACCATGGATGGACCTTGAGATCCTCATGCTAAATGAAAGAAGGCAGACTGAAAAACAAGAACCATGTGACTTCGCTCATAGGTGGAATATAAAACCGAAAGCAACAGAGAAACAAAAATCTGTGGACACAGTCAATAGTTTAGTGGTTACCTGAGGGTAAGGGGGGAGTGGGGACAGAAAAAAGGAGGGAGGAGTCATTAAATATATGGTGATGGAAAGAGAACTGACTCTGGGTGGTGAGCACATGATGAACTTGTACACCTGGAACCTCTAATTTTATTAAGGGTAGTCACCCCCAATAAATTTAACAATTAAAAATAATATTTTTTTAATTTTTAAAAATTACAGTTATTACCAACACATAGAAATTATCGCTGATAGCATTTTGTAGTATATTCTAGCCATACAAAAGGAATCTTGCTGTACATATTGTTTTAGAAATTGCTTCTTTTTTTTTTTTTTGGTCTGATTATGTTATGGCCATTTTCTCGTGTCATTAACATTAATTTGCAAAAACAATATCTACATGGTGATCCATCATTTTGATAAACCATAATTAAATAATCTCTTCTAAAGATTTATTTTAAAACTCAGAATTGAATATTTTCAGAACTTTAATTTCAGTCTATTTCTTATACACCCTCAAGAGAATATTTCAAGGTTTTTTAAATTATTTTTGTTATTTAGTGATTCTTTGTTTAGTAATAAAATGTAAGATAATGTGCCATGAATGCAAAACAAGAAAACAAAGTGCTCAGTTGTTTGAGTAAGGCTTTGTGCAGCATAAGAAAATTTTGTGGTCATTTTCACATTATTCTCTCTTACTTGAAGAGATCTGATAGAAAATTTCTGGGAGAATGAAATCTAGTTCAGGTCGAGGGAGGGAGTGATTATGTTGCTAAGGATATTTTGTTAATTATGTTTGATAGGAAAATATCATTTGTTTGAGTATTCTGTTTTAACTATACCTTCTCAATTGTATTTCTTTTCATCAAAATTGCTTTTACATGACAAGTAACACAGAACAGTTGTGATAAAATAAGCCTTAAAATATTAAAACACCATGGAATATTGATGCAAAAGAAAAAGAAAATATTTATCCTATCACCTGCTCAGAAAATGACTTAATTGAAAACAAGTTAGGAGTCTAACAAGTTATTTTCTCCTTTCTTGTCACTGGAAGTTGGTACACATTTAGGGCATCTCGTTCTAGCAAATGCTGACTATCCCTGGAAATATTCCCAATAGTGGAAAACCATAACTGGGGGGAGCAAGGGGGAAGTGTTGAAGGACTTCTGGTTAAACCAGTGATTTACACAGAGCAAATCTGATACTGTTTTACTCACAGAGACGAAGATTCCAAATGCCTAGGCTGCATGTTAAGAGTTTGTAATGAAGTTTTTATCAATTGTAATTCCACTTATGTTTGCATTTGTAATTCCATATATATTGAGGTGTGATAGTGAAAGGAAATAGTACGTTTCCATGGCAACATAACAGAAAATCTGTATCATGGAGGTGATGTAATAGCAACAATTTCTTCCTCCTAAGTAAAGGTGGAGCACAGTCAACATTGTGTAGTTATCAGCCAAGTGCAGGCGTTTTGTGTAATTCAGGAGATACGTTTTTAATTGAGTTGAGTGTTGCTCACTGGCTGAAGACCTGCTATTCCTGTCGCTGTTTCCCTCTCCTACTTCCTCCTCTTCGGCTTTCATGCACTTGGTATCTCTCAAATAATGAAAAATTGTGTTGCACTCAATTTCCTTCTTTAGTTACTATGCTATTTTTTTATTCTACTAAAACAAAATGTCTTTGATTGATGCTTTTATTGAAAAGTTCTTAATGTCCTTCTGCTTTCTAGGCGTATCATGACTAAGCTAAAGTGAATGCAATGCCAACACCTTGGCAGATGTAATGGCTGTGGACCAACCTTCATTCTCCTTGACCTTTTTATAGCATTCAGCTCTGCTGTTACCTGCTTCTCATGTAGCATGCGCCTTCCCTTCGACTCTATTATAAAACAGTATCCCAGTTTTCTACCAGCCTTACTGAGAACCTTCTCTGTCTCTTTTTGGTAACTTCTTCTATCATGCTGTGTTATGTAACAAAGCTCTAAGGCAGGGATTCCCAACCCCATGCCCGCAGATGCCATGGTGCCCATGGCCCGATTTGTGTGCGCCCGCCATTATTTGACTGCATCAGAAGTTTTTCATAAACACTAAGTAAAACTATCATTTATTTTTATACATTTGTTAGAATTTTAAAATATTGTTTGAGTATCTACACAGGTTTATTATATGCGTTGGTATGTTTGCGATATCGTATGTATAAGTTTTTCCCTAGCTTTCGCCTTTGTGCATGTCGCGTCTTGTTTAGCCGCTGCGCTCTTTAAACTCTCCTCCACCCAACTGGGCGACGAGAAGTTGCCATTTTGATTGCAGTTGCTGGACTGATCGGGTCGTGACGGTTAGCTGGGATCACAGTGTTTTGATATATTCGATTTTAAATGAACGAAAAGCGAGGTAGGTCATCTATTATTATGGTGGCAATCTGATATGATATTGTAGTTCTATAACTATTTTTATTTTTATTTTTTTAGTCCTAAAATGAGTGGACCAAATAAGAGAAAACAAACCTATAATTTTAACACAGACTGGGAGGAATCATATTGTTTCATTCATTCAAAAGGTAAATGCGTTTGCCTGTTGTGTGGCAGTAGTATTGCAGTGCTGATAAAACATCATGTTGAACGTCACTTTCAGACAAGTCATACCACTTTTGATACGAATTATCCACTTAAATCTGAAGTAAGAAAGAAAAAAATAAATCAACTAAAATGAAGTTGAACTACTCAACAGACTGTTTTCACTAGACATGTGGAAAATCTAAAAAGGCAACCATTGCTTCTTTCAAAATTTCTCACATGCTCG